>PVIR01018685.1:0-33031 GCA_004026965.1 Petromus typicus | reverse complement strand
GGACAATGTTGAGATTGTAACAAAAAAGTAAGGAAACAAATTTTATATATATGGGGGGGTGGTAGGGTGGGTGGGGCTATGGGAAAAAATGAGAATTAAGTTGTGTCTTATACTGGTACAAATCCCCATTATGGAGTGCAATCATGATGTGTATATTTAATGTACCAATAAAGATAATTTAAAAAAAAAAAAAAAAATAGAAAAATAATTCTAAACTTTGAATAGAAGCTCAAAAGGTATCAAATAGCTAAAACAATGCTAAACAACAAGAAAAACATGAGGCATCATGATAACTTATTTTAAAACATCTATAGAGATATATTAACTAAAACAGCATGATACTGGCATAAACAAAAGGAATAGAATATGCAAATAAGAAAAAAAGTCCTACACCTCTAAACTTAATTGCTTCTTGACAAAAGTGCCAAAAAGTTACGGGAAAAGATAGCGTTTTCAAGGAAAAATGTTGGAAAAAGTGGATATCCGTATGAAAAATACTGAAACTTGAGCCCTACCTCTTACTCTATAAAAATACCAAGTGATGGGCAAGGTTAATTACCAAGTGATGGGCAAGGAAGAAAAAATCTTATTCCTTGCTGATGGAAAATGAGGCACAATTTATAGGTTCTTCAAAACATTAAGCTGAATCATTTCATTCCCTATTCCACTTCTGAGTACATATGCAAAGGAAATGAATTTGGCATATCAAAAAATATCTACACTGCCGTGTTTACTGCAGCAATATTCATGATAGCCAAGGTATGGAATAAACAAAAGTTCCCATCAATGAATGGATTAAAAAATGTGATACATATACTTTATACAGTAGAGCCTTATTCAGCCATATAAATGAATGAAATCCTTTCATCTACAAAAAGAATGAAATTGGAGGACACTGTATTATGAAAATGAATAAGGATTAAAAAGACAAATATTATGCGTTCTTTCTTATGTGAGGACGATACAATCAGTCTATGTGAATGTAGAATAGTGACTGCTAGAGGTTGGAGAGAATGGAGGAGCAGACAGAGGGGTGAATGAAAGGTACCATAGCACAGGTAAAAGGAATTTTGTTCTAGTGTTTCACAACACATCAAGCTTAGTACTATTCATAGTAACAAACAGTACATTTTAGGAAGACTTAGAAAAAAGGAGCTCAAAGGCTCTGAACATATAGCAACAATTAGGAAAGAGAAATAACTACCCTAATTTGATCAGTACATGTTGCATAAATGTGCTGAAATGTTATACTATAAGCTCACAAATGTGTGTAATTAGCGCGTGTTTTAAATAATCTTTTGGAGAGATTTTGTAGGAAATCATATCCTTCAAAGAATAAAGGAAAAAAATGCACCAATAAAAGAATGATCTCTCATGAAGGTGTTGGTGGTATTCAATGAGGCTTCACCTAGCATAAAATTCACTAGGTTAATTACTTCTTGACATTCTGGCTAAGATCAAGTGTAGTATCTGTTCTTATCACTTTAATAAAATTCAATAGCATTAATTATAATGAAGTAAACATAATCTTCACCTTCATGAAATGAAAATGTTCCTATTCCTTCTTCCCATCAATGAGATGTTATAAGAAGCAATGATTCAGTAAACTGCTTCTGAAGTGTGGTCTTTCCCCCCATTTCCTCCAGTGTCCTAACACCTGCCTGAACTCTTGGTTATACTTTACTTCCCAACTTACAATGGCCATTTAGAAGCACTTACTTATGAATCTGTTTTGTGGTCCTTTAATGAGGAGAAATACAAGCACACATGACATCTCCCAAAACAACCCAGTGACTACATCTAATGATATCACATCACACATTCAAAATATAAGTCTAGAATTTAATAGCATTGTAGCAGGATTCCAATCTCTCCACATGCTCAGCAAGACTTGTCATTTTCCAATTAAAAGAATGTTATTATGGTCACTCCAGTGGGTGTGACATGGTACTTCCCTGGCATCTTGCTTTCTATTTCTGTAATAACTAACATTGAACATCTCCTTATATATGCTTTTTTTGTTTTTATGGAATTCTTTTATTTCCCTACAATAGATCAAACTTACAAATAACAGCTACTTTTGTGACTTCAAGATTCAAAAAATTTTAAAAAGTTTTCTTTAATGTCCTTAAGATTAAAGGACAATTTCCTCCTTAACCAAAATGGTAAACTCACATTTTCATCACACCCCTCAGTCTCTTAATACATTTTCTGTGTATGTTCAGAAAAGAACTTACCAAAAATAGAGAAAAAGTCTAGAGATCCAAAAGAGGCAAACAGCAGCTTTAGTAGGAAAGCAGAGTAGGCATGGGGAATAATATGGTATTTACGAGCCAGGAGGAGTATTGAAGATTTGAGATGTGTAGTCTCTATCAGTGTAGGTTCTGCATAGTTTTATTGAGATTTAATCAGTATACAATAAATATATATTTGAGACATGCAAGCTAATAGATTTTAAAGTGTGTACATGGGTAACAGAAATCAGAACCAGGGTTAAGACAATGAACATATCCATCACCCCTGAAAGTTTCTTTTTGACCTTCTATGATCCTTCATGCTTTTCACTAGGGCACAGTGATGTGACTTGTGCTGCTTTAAGTCAATGTACATTGAATACAATATTATAATTGTAAGGTACTATATATAAATAATAAATTTATCCTTGTAAGTTTTTTTTCCATTTATCTTGAACCCATGTTTTTATGTACACCCAAAATTTAGGGTTATGGTGCTTTGTGTGAACTGACTTTTTAATTATAGTGTAAAATTCCTTTTTATGCTGGGCAATTTTCTTTGTTCCAAAGTCTACTTTGATATTAACTTAACCTATCTAATGTTGATATTAGTGTGATATACAGTTTGTGAAGTGTAACTATTACCATCCTTTTATTTTTGAATTGTGCTTAAAATAGTATACAAAATGAATGTTTCCATTCTTTGTATCTTCCAATTTTTTTTCATTATCATTTCTGTTCTCTGAAGAAACTTCATTAGTAATTCTTGTAGAAGATGTTGCTTCACAATAAATTATGTTCGTCGGTCTGAGTATTTCTTCACCTTCATTCTGGAGTACACTTTTAGCTGAAATTGAATTTTCAGTTTGCAGTTCTCTGCTTCCAGCACTTAAAAATGTTGTCCTACTTCCTTCTGGCCACCATCGTGTCTAATGAGAAATCTGAAGTTATTTGAACTGTAGTCTTTTATACAAATACATCATTTTTGTAAGCTGCTTTGAAAATTTTTATTAAGCTTTTAACAAAATAATTATGATGTATGTAGTTATATTTCCTGGAGTTTACACTGCCTGGAGTACTCTGAGCTTTATGAGTTTGCAGGTTTATATCTTTGACAAATTTGATATAGTTCAGATGCTGGTTCTTCTAATATGTGTCTACATTGGACTTTTCTCTTCCTCTGGAACTTCAATGACACAGTTATTAAGCCTTTTGATACTGACACCCAGAAGATCTATTAAATTATTTTTCCTATATTTTTCTCTTGTTTAAATTGGGTAGTTTCTCTTCACATCCACTGAAACTTTTATTTATTATCCCTACTATGCTACTAAAATTTTACAGTGTGTTTTCAATTTGTTACTGTATTTTTCAGTTCTAAAAATTCCCCCTGGCTTCTACTTTATATTTTTCCATTTGCTTTCTGAGACAGACTGTATTTCTATTTGTTGTAACACCATTCATCTTTACTTATTGTAATGGTATCATAATAATTAGTAACCTGATCAAATAATTCAAACATCTGTATCATTTTGCCTTTATATCTGTTCATTATTTTTCCGACATGTTAAGGTGAATTTCTTAGCTTCGAATTTTTTTCTTAGTTCTCTATATTCCACATAATTTTGTATGATATCCTACACACTTTGTAGATAAATATTCTAGATCTTGCTCAATCTTATGGAAGACACTGATATTTTGTTTTGGAGGGCATTCTGCACAGGTGAGTTCAGACAAAGGATTAAACCAGCTCTTTTGTAGCTGTGGTTTCAATCACAGCTCTGCTTGCAAGTCATGTATTTTAATATGTTCTGTGTTTACAGCTCCTGCCCAGTGACACTGAATCAATGGGCTCTCAATTACATCCATATTTGATTGGTGCTCTATGTCTTAGTTGGATTTTCAACTTGTTCATGTTGAAAAGGTCCATGCATGTCTAGCTTAGGAAAGAGGCCTAGAGTGTTTAAAAAACTAATTCACATTCATGAATTCCTTCCTCCTAAAGTCAGTATGATTCTTTCAAATCTTGCTCTTTTTTGTTTTAAGAAGGATTACTGCAACATTGAGCCTAATTATGATTTTTGCCCCACCAATCAGAGAGTACTCTTCCGAGTGACTCATTTAATGCCTCATAAGTTATAAAGTTTTAAGCTCCAGTTGATAATATAAACTCTTCCCAGACCTTTGCAAACCCTGCAGATTGTTTCTTTTACTGCTTTTGAGTATACATTCTGTTTTATCACATACACGTGCTGGTCATTAATCAGCTCAAAACAAAAATGGCAATACTCTGCAGGTCCCTGAAATTCGGTGTGCAACTTTTAACATTAGCCACATTGATCTCCCTGAATTTCTGGTTATATCTCCTTATTCAAGGGAAAATATCTAACTGAACCTTGGTTCCTGCTCCCTGCATTGAAACTCACTAAGTAGTAAGTGAACACAACTGTAGCATTTTTCTCATTTGCTTTTTCTCTTCCATAGATTACTGTTCTGTACTTCCTGCTGCGTTCTGTGTTCAAACGCATTCCTTCATATATTTCATCTGGGATTGCAGATGTTTCAGGTGGACAGCCAGGCCAGATCCTATTACTCCATCTTTGCTAGAAGCAGAAGTCCTTGATGTTGTTTTTTGATAGCAAGATCTGAATTCTAGCCATGAAAAACAGTGATATGGAGATGGGGGTCAAAACTAACACTTCTCTGGACCGGAGTGTTAGGTATCTACATAAGAAGGGTTTTAAAATGTAGCATAATGGGAAAAATGATTAAAGTAGGTAAATTAAAAAGGTGAAAGTAAGTCTTATATTGTAGCTGAGGTCGGCAGAAATTTCAGAAGAATGGAAGAAAAGAGGACATCAACTTTCAATGAGAACATGAAAGCTGTGACAAAGGTATCATGACTGAAAATGCTCAGTGAAGACCGGGACTTCGTCATGTTCACCAACATATAGATTACACTAGTCAGAGTGCTCAATAAACATTTGTATTGGGTGATGATTTCTTGAATGAATGTACCTAAGGCTTGTTCCTCATGCTCATGATTAAATGGCATCAGAAGGTGAAGATTATGTCCCCCAAACTCACCTGGTTTATTCAAACTAGTAAGTAATTTGAATATTAAAGGAAGAAATTTAAATGTGTTTAATAAGAAAGAATTCATCCATAATAGACAAGAAAGCTTAGACAGATGATTACTTCTTCAGCTTCCAAAGGCTTAAGAAAAAAATAGTGACTTCTGAGATGCTCTTCAATTACAAGTAGTGAACTCTGAACTGGTAGAGTTAAGTTTCCTGATCGTTTATACTCAGGTGACTAGCAACTGATGGACCACTGGCCTTAATATACTCTTGTTTAAACCCTCAATATCAAATACTGAGACCAGTAAGTCAGGAATAAAACTACATTAATACGAAAGAAAATGGACACACATGAAGACTAAAACTAAACTACAAAAACTGACTTTCAAGGGTAAAAATTACTCTATATGGAACCCAAGGCTATAGTCCTAATTTTTCTACTCCAACATTAATCTCATATAATCCTATACAGTATCTCTTGAGAACTTAAAATTTACTCTAGGTTCTAAGGACTGAAAAATTATTCCAAAATTCCTGATCTCAAAAAATTCAATACATCATACAGTCTTCTTTATGAGTCAAACGGATTCCTTATAAGCAGAAAGAATAAGAAAAGGTTATGTGTTCTATAAAAGATTTTAAAATGGACTTGAAAAATGTTCAGGCCTTCAATAGAGAGAAATAGGGGTGGGATGGGAAAAATTCTAAATAGAAGTATGAATAGGGAGCAATAAGATGAGTTGTAAGTACTAGAAAACAACAAGACTGATCACATTTGGTTATTTAAAGGGAAATACTGAAAGGTAAAGCAGAGATGTTTGTAGTTAAGTCAGTGGGCCTATCTCTTAAGTAAATGAGATGTACAGGCAGTGAAAAAAGATGCATGGTTTAGATTTATGTAGAAAACAGCAGAGTTCAAATATGACAAGCGACTACTGAATTTTGTTCCTAGGATTTCTACTACTTCACTGAGAAGGAGACAAATCATAACATTCACAAATTATTCATGAATCAATCCAAGGTTTTAGTTTTAGTTTGAATATCTGTATCAATCACACTACATATATCTTGTCCAAGTATAAGTATAATAATCTTAAAATCTACTTGCCACAACACAAAGATGACATTTTTAAGTGTTTTCCCATAGATGTTGATGAATACTGAACATCAATATGAAAGTGGACAGATAGCTATTGTTGCCGGATTCAGCAGACACATATTCGTACATGCAGCCAAATGTTCAGAAAATGTCTTCTACTGTGTTATTACTTCTTGAAATCATTTAGTTTTCATGCTAACCACCCATCACTTGAAATAAGTGAAGAGGAGAAAAACCACCAAACATGAAACTATAAGTCAATGAAATTAAAAATCATGCCACTATTCATTCATTAAAATTAACTCATCTTCAAAGTAAATTCCACAGAACCTTAAATATTCCAATGAATCTCCCATATACTCCTCCTTCATCCCTTTCAAATTCACATTATGTACCTTCACATTTATTCATACTTGTTTGTTTGCTTCTTTGTTTTGCAGTACCGAATCAAACTCATTTATTCATGCTCGTGACTGATTTTGTAATGCTTAATAATATATTGTAAATGAACACATTCAGGTTGAATTGTCTTGATACTTCCATTACTTTTGTATTGCTGTTATAACAAACTACTACAATTTAAGTGTCTCAAACAAACTGATTATCATTCATTAGTAATAGCAAGAAGATGAAATGGGTCTCAGTGGACTAAAAACAAAATGTTGGGAGGCATTCAGTGCTTTCTGGATGCTATTCGGAGACCACTCATTTCCTTGTCTTTTCTAGACTATAAGCTGTCCACATCGCATTGACATCAATTTCATATTCAAAGCCAGCAATAACAAATCGACTACTCACAGAAAATACAATCTCTGTGATTCCTCTTTGGCCTTAGTCTTCCGCATTCCAGAACTCTTGTGATTATATTGGTCAATCTGGACAATCCAGATAAACCTCCTTATCTTATGTTCAACTCGTTTAGAACCTTCCGTTTAAATTGGATCTTTCCATGTACAGTGAAGTATTTACAACTTTTTGAGGATCCAGACACAGACACCTTGGAGGGGGGAGTGTTAGATCAGATTTTTCACAGTACCTGAGGTTTAAAAAAGCATGTAAAGAAATGAGAAAGTAAGGAATTTGTTATATGTATGGAAATAATAACAGGTTTTTATCCATTTTAAAGAAATAAAAGTATTATTTCTAACTCAAAATCCCAATTATGGACAGATACTTAACCAAAATAATATCCATATGATAAATAAGTATATAATAAATCAACATCACTAGTCATTACAAATATGCAAATGAAAATAATGGCATATAACATTGTATTTTAAAAGTATAAAAAGTAATTAAAGACATTTATACTTATATAGATGTACCTTGAGAACACACTCGTAAGTGAGATAAATAGGACCCAGAAATGTAAATATCATATCATTTCTCTAGTATGAGAAACTGAAGGTGTAAATGAGGTTTAGAATGTATAATAGGTATTGTGAAACAGAAAGAAAATATTCAAAGGGAAAGAGGGTAGGGGAAAGTAGAGAAGGAAAGAATCTGATAATAAAAACAAAAAAAGAAACAAAACTTGTATATAGAGAATGGGGATGGTAGGGAAGGCGGGAGAACGGGAAAACATGAGAATCAAGATACATCATGTACAGGTACAAGTTCTCAGTATTGAATGTGATCATAATGTAAATCTAAAATGTACCAATAAACTCAATAAAAGAAAAAAGTGTTGACACAGATGAAAAGTCATTAGAATGCTCATACCCTGCAAACAGAAACAGTACTACAGTCAGCATAAAAAACTGTGTGGCAGCTTCCCACAGGGTTAAAAGGACATTGAAGCAGTGAGAAAGCAGGCCACCAGGCTTTTATTTCCTTTTATTCTTTCTTCCTTTTATTTTTCCAATAGGACCCCCTTTCTCATATTCATCTCTTCCTTCTCCTATCCTGCTGAAGAAGTTTTAAAATTTTGCAGTTTTTGTTCTCTGGTCCCTATACCCTCTACCTTTGGTAATGTTAAACTTTATGAATCTCTAGATAGCTATTTAACTTTGTTATTGCAGTTGTATACTATTCTTTTTTAGTGGAGGTAATTGTATTTCACTTAATATATGTTCCCTGTAGGTAAATATTAGGTGAGTATTTGGTTTTTCTTAGTACTTATACTATAATAATACATCTCCTTTTTATGGTGAAGAGTGACATTATTGATCTTTAGGGTATCTCAATATGCATGTTATTTTTATGCTACAGCATTATTGATTTTATTACTATAGCAAAGATAATATAGTATTTCTATTAGTTGGTTTTCTCAGGATTCAATATCTGTATTGCCTTGACATCATTAATGATAATGTGGCCCTTATCTGGAAAACTGGGTACTGAGTGAAATATGTTATGACCTTCCCTCCCAAGGGAATGATGGTGGGACAGGGAGGTAGCTCAGTGGTACCTCATCAGCCTTGCAAGCACAAGATCTTGATTTTGACCCACAGTTACCTCTCCAAAAAAACACCCCAGCTAGCACCCAAGTTAATGAAGGTAACTGCATCCTCAGATCAAGACCAAAGCCAATAGCTAGCCCTGCCCAGAGGGCACTACTGGAATGTAGCCAGTACTTAAAGGGATCTCTATACTAGTAACAAAGCACACAACTACAATTAACCTACAAAACTGAAACATAAGAAACAAACAAACACATAGAATAAAGAGAACTCACGACAACAAAATACCTCTCAAAACTCCCAAATCTCACAAAGCTGATCCATGGAACCCTGAAGAAGGGGAAACCAAAGTCACACAGCCAAATTTTTCAGAAGGATGACAGAGGAGATGATAAAACATATAAGCAAATGTAATTATCTATAAGTCTATGTAAGATGCTAATAGAAAGATTACAGAACTATAAAAAATGCAAAACATAAATGGCCAACACAGAATTATAGTCCATGAAATACATCCAAATAGAACATCAGAAGGTTAAAAATTCTGTCAAAATTATGAGTAGTAGAAATGACTGATGGGAGGACATTGTCAGAACCGAAGGCAGGACTGATGTAAGTAGCTAATTAATAAGAGATACTTTTTAAAAACTGTATGAAAAACAGTATGAAAAATTGATATATTTTTTCCTAGGTGGTAGAAAGAATATGAATCTAATCTTAACTGGAAATATGGAAAAAGCAGGAGACAGCACAAATGGCATAATAAAAACTTGTTTACTAAAATTATAGCAGAAAAATTTCCAAATATGGGAAAAAATTTAAGACAAGTGGTACATATAAAACCCCAAATATCCATAATCAGAAAAAAAAACTCTATCTGTAACATATTCTGGGATACAGTCAGTATGTTCTTATGTTCTTATGAGAACATAAGAACAGAATCCTAAAAGTAAAGAAATGCAATAAATTATTTATGAAGGTAAATCCATTGGAATTGCAGCACAATTCTCACTACAAACTTTAAAGGCCAGGAAAGCTTACAATGAAAAGATTCAGGGCCTTGAAGAAAAAAATTTCCAATATAGGTTGATGTATTCTGCAAAACTAGCTTTCAAAATTGATGGAGAAATAAGATGTTCTCATCATTAAGAGCATCTACAGAAATACATGACCACAAAACTGGCACCCCAAGAAATTCTGAAAGATATCCTATAGACAATGAAGCTAGTACACTATAATAGAATGACTACATTAAATACAGTGGACACTTAAGTAGAAGGAAAAGATAGGAAATTAACAGCAGGAAAATAAGACAATGATAGGAATAAAACAATACCTATCAGTAATAACTCAGTGTGAATGCATCAGTTCTCAGTCAAAACATACACACTGGCAGGATAGATCAAGAAACAAAATCCAACAGTATGCTGTATACAAGAAATGCATTTAACTCAGAAAGAAGCTCATAGATTACTCTCACTACAAAAGAATGGCTACTATCAAGAAATCATCCAATAACAAGTGATGGTGGAGCTGTGGAGAATCCTTTTCCACTCTTGGTGGGAGTATAGACTGGTGCAACCATGGGAGAAATTAGTGTGGAAGTTCCTCAAAATACTAAAACTGGAGGCTCCATTTGACCCACCTATTCCCCTTCCTGGAGTCTTCTCAAAGGAATCAAAGGCATCATAATACAGCAATATGTACACACCCTTTGTTTATAGCAGCAGTTTGTATAGCTAATTCTTGGAAATAGCACAAACTTCCATCAACCAGTGAATGGATATGTATAGTGTGGGCTTTTTAATTGAATGGAGTACTACTCTACCACAAAGAAGGATAAACTAGAGAAATGTTTAGCTCAATGAATGCACCTTGAAATTAAACTCTTAAGGAAAACAAATCAAGTACACATATTTAAAAACTGTATTATTTCTCTAGTATGAGAAACTGAAAGTGTAAATAAGGACCAAAATGTATAAGAGATATTGGAAAATAGGAAGAAAATGTTCAAATGAGAAAGGAAACAAGGGAGGGGAAAAGAAGAAACAAGAAAAATATACAAGGAAAAAAATGGAAACAAAGTTTTATAAATAAGGAAAGGAAGAGAGGCTAAAGGGAGGGAGGAACAGGAAAAAAGAAGCAGGAATATATCAAATCCATGTACAAATTCCTCATGAAGAATGTTTTTATGGATATCTAAAATGTACCAATAAAATTATTTTAAAAATAAACCTATAGGCTAAAAGTGAAAGGATGGAAAAAAATATTCTATATAACAAGGACCTGAAAAAAACATTTAGCTACCCTATATTCACACAGAGAAGATTTCAATCCACAATTGGTCCAAAAAACCAAAAAATATTCCTGTATGTTGACTAAGGAAATAATAAACAGAATGAAATAATAATTATCAAATATATTCACCATACAATGACACTCAATTTCATAAAACAAGTACTACTGGATATAAAAGACCAGATAAATGAATGTATAGTTACAGTAGCCAAAATCAATATTCTACTATCACAAATAGATGGATGAACTAAACAAAAAAATATTATCAGGGTTGAATAAAACTTCTGAACAAATGGATTTAGTAGGTATCTGTAGTGACTTACCCAACTACAAAATGTATGTACAAGGAACTTTCTCCAAAATAAACCACTTTTTAGCCAATAAAGAAAGCAAAAATAGATATAAAACAATTGAAATTTTATCATGCATATTATCAGATCATACTGCAATGAAACTAGAAAGCCACAACAACAACAAAAAAATAGAAATGATGAAATATATGCAAATTTAAGCAAACTACTCAAATAAAAATGGGTTTGGGTGGTACTGTGCCTACCTGGAAAGGGCAAGACAATGAGTTTGATTCTCAGCAAAAAACAAAACAAAACAACAACAACAAAAAAATGGAGGGAGTCACAGGAGAAATCAAGTTAAAACAAAGATGATTTCTATAATTGAACAATAACACTAGTACATACCAGAACTTGGAGATCATAAGGAAAGCCATCCTCAGAGGAGAGTTTATCACAGTGAATGCCTTTATCAGGAAGACAGTGTGAGCTTGAAGAAACAGCTTATGGTACAGCTGAAAGTCTAAGAAACAGAAGAGTACTCCATACAAAAATCCAGTAAAATGAAGAAAATAATAAAAAATCAGAGAAAAATCAATGAAACTGAGACCAAAAAAAATACAATGAATGAATCAAAGCTGTGGTAAACAAAATACAGCAATCTTTAGTCAATGTAACACTCCAAAAAGAAGAGAAATGATCCAAATCAATGCAGTTAGAGATAAAATGTGAGGGCCAGGGAGTTAGCGCAGTGGTTCCTGTGCCTGTCTTGCAAGCACAAGGGCCTGGGTTAGATTGCCCAGTAACCACATACAATACTGGGTGTGGAGACTCACGCCCAGCAGCAATCAGTACCACATACCACAGTACTGGGCATAGTAGCTCACGCCTGTAATCCCAGCACTCGGGAGACAGAGGCAGGAGGATTGCTGTGATGTGCGTTTGAGGCTGAGCTCAGGGCCAGCCTGAACTACAGAGCGAGACCCAGTCTCAAAAAAAAAGGAAAAAAAGAAATGAAAATATTAGTGGATGCTACCAAAATTAGACAATACTCTTACAGACTGCTTTGCAAACCTGTATGTCAATAAATTGGACAACACAGAAGAAGTGAGTAGCTTCCTAGATACACGAGTTAACAACACTGCACAAAGATGATTGAAAAACTCTGAACAGGTAAAATGAGATGTTCCAATTCACAGGCTACTGGTGGTGAGCCGTGAGCTGCCCATCATCTGGAGTTATTTCACCTCCTACAGGTCATGTTCACGTTCCCTCACAGGTCTTGACTCAAAGACAATGTCAGCTACGTTCAGCCTCTTTTTAAGATGGTAATGTTTGCTTTTGCCAATCTAAAAGATTGTTGGAATTCAGATTAGAGTTGTATTACTGGTGGTGGTATAAATAAATAGTATGTTTCATCTACTGTGATAAAAGATGAAGTTCTTCTTGGGAAGAAATAATAGTTTTCTTGTTGAGGAATATGGTAAGCTGCTTCATTCACATCTGGTTAAATGAGATTTAGCAAAGCTTTCCTGTTTTCTTTGTTTAAATTTTACATAGTTAAATTTATTTCAATTTTAGATAAAATTAATTTTTACCATTCAAGCAATCAAAAGAATAATATTATATTTCACCTTTATAACACCAAATGTAAAACCACTATATATAAAAGTTAAAGGAAAATTATGATCACAAGTTTTTAAAGTAAACCAAGTTGTCATTCTGTATTTTTCACTTTGTTTTTCTTTATTAGTACACATTCGCATTACACAATGATTACATTCCTTGTGGAGAGTTAGTACATGCATATAATGAAATATTTTTTCATTCTCTTTTCCTCGGTCCACACATCTACAAACAGATGAACAGATAAATAAAATACATTTGTACACAATAAAATACTACTCTGCCACAAAGAAGGATAAATGAGTCTTTTGCAGGTCTCTCCTTGAGACTAAAACATTAAGCAAAATAAGTTGGACACACAAGGATAAATGCCACATGGTTTTCCTACATGAGAAACCCAAAATAAAAATGAAGAGTAAAATGAATATATATTCTGTTCAAAGGGGAAGAGGATCAAGTTGTCATTCTTACATTAAGAAAACAGCCACTCAGATACCCATTAATTCATACAACTCATTCAGTGATTCACCTTTAAAAACATCTTTCAGAAATACCCACATACCTTGAAAAAGGAATAAAGCCAATTCAGTAATATAAACAGGTTCATTAAAACAATAAGAAAAGAAAGACTTCTAGCTATGAAGGTAGAGATCCACAAGTATTCCCTCCAAATTGCAGGAATGCTAGTGGGTACAAGTGACAAGTTAACCAGGACCGAAGAAAGTAAAGGAGAGGTGTATAAACTCACTATACCTCCCTGGATGACAAACATAAACACAGGCATATAGTAAAGAAAAACTTATGAACTGGCTGAGCAGCAGGACTTAACAAAAATAACAGCCTTGGGCAGTTCCCCCATCTCTCCTGCAGCAGTAACTCCTCACCCTGGTACAGATAAAATGAGCAACTATGTCCTATAAACAAATTTTATGTCATCTTGTTCTCACAAGATTCAAAAGGTTTTGTCTTCTTTTAAGGCTAAAATATAAAACTGTTTTACTTTTCCTGTGATGGTAAAGTCACCTGTTAAGCCATTAGAAAGACCACCTTTCTTTGACCAAATGTATAAAACTAGACCCTTTTCTTTATTCACCTCTTCCTTTGGACAGGAGTCCTTTGACCCAGTGTTCACCTAAAATAAAGTTCTCATTCCTATTGGTCTCTCCTGTCTCTTGGAGTTCTCTAACAGCTGAACTTTGAATGTGCTTTCTAAGTCATATAAAAATGATCATATTGATCATTGACCCACATAAGATGGAAATTTTGTATGCTCAAGAGAACTTGAGCATAGTTTTTTCTCAAGTCACTAAATGGCCATTAAACTCTGCAAGCATACAGAAATCCCTAGGAAACAAAAATGAGAACAAAAACATAAGAAGATATCAAAAGCTGAATGAACGCCACAGGGCAGATAGATTCCTCTATGCACTGCAAGCCAGTTACTAAAAAACAAAGAAAAAGGCAAAAAATAAAGTCTTTAAGAGGAAAATATAAAAACCTAGATTTTTCAAATATATTATTAAAATATTCAACAACAAAAAATATGTGAAAATAATATTCAAGAGAAAAATAAGCTGACTAAAGAAACTAACTGAATGTGCACAGATGAAATACTTAAAAACACAAAGTCTTTAAGACTACTATTACAAATATGTGCAAAGAATTAAAACATTATCTTTTCAGGAAGTTCAAAGAAAATATGAAGAGAATGACTAACAAAAAGGAAAGTGAGAAACTATAAAAATCATTCAATGGAAACAATTTTAAAAGTATAACTGGAATCAGTAAGAACTCAACGGCAAATTGCACGCTTCAGAAGAAGGAATCAATGGACTATAAGACAAGTCAGTAGAAACTGTCTTATGCACAAGAAAGAGAGAGGAAAGATTCAAGAAAAAAGACCAAAGTTTCAGAGACCTATGGAATATCAGTCATAGGAATATACTGCAACAGGAGTCCCAAAAGGAGATAAAGAGAAAAAGGAAGAACACTTCAGGAAATAAAAGCCGGAAATGTCCCCCAAATGATGAAATGCATACAATAATATCCACAAGTCTCAATAACCACAAGTAGGATTAAACACAAAAAGAACCAAGCCTATAGTCATCATACTAAAAATATGAAAGACAAAAGCAAACACTGAAAGTACAAGACAAAAGTGTTTGTCACTTTGAAAAAATAACTCTAGTGTTAAAGAATGACTTTTACTCAAAACCAAATAAAAAAAACCTCTGCTTTTAAAAAGATCTTGTTAAGTAAAATCTTAGCACAAGTTACCAAATAGGAGAAAATATTAGTTGCAAATCATTTATCTGATAAAGGACATACTTTTACCCATAACAGAAAGAAATCTCACAATTTAATAAGATGAGCAGCCCAAGTAAAAATCTGGAGACATTTCTCCATATAATGAGTACATCAAAAAATGTAAAACATCAGTAGTCATGGTGGAAATATAAATTGTCATACAAATACACCATCTTACACCCTCAATAACAATAATGGATGAGACTCACAGTACTGAACGTTGGCAATAATGTGGAGAAACTTTCATATATTGGTTCTGAAAATATGAAATAGCAATCACTTTTGAAAGCTTTAATAACTTCTTTACAAGTCAAACATATTTTCAATATGCCAGAGTAATTCCTGTTCTAGATATCTACCCAAGAGAAGTGAAAAATAATTCCATACAGTGATCTGAGAGTCAAGTTGTATAGTAGTCATCTTCCTAATCACCAAAAACAAGAAACAAATTAAATGCCTATCAATAATGAATAAACAAGTTTTCAGTAGCCACATACAGGAAACTAATACTGATAACTGCAACAAGACTGATGAATCTTGGGTCAGGGATGTAGCTCAGTGGCACTGTGCCTGCCTGGCAAACACATTGCTCTGAGTTCTATCTCTGCTACAGAAAACAAAGAGACTGATGCATCTCAAAAAGTATTATGCAAAGTAAAAGTGCCACATACACTCAATCATTTTTATATTCTACTTACTAGAAGACACAAAATGCTAGGGATATGGCCAGGTCATATGGTCAGTGGTTCTGGCACCTGCCTTGCAAGCACAAGGTCCTGAGCTTGATCCCTGGTAACCACATACAACAATGCTGGGCATGGTGACTCACACCCAGCAGCAATCAGCACTATTACCACAGTGCTGGGTGTGGGGCCCATGCCTATAATCCCAGCACTCTGGAGGCAGAGGCAGGAAGATTGCTGTGAGTTCAAGGGTGGCCCGGGCTACATAGTGAGCTCAAGGTCAGCTTGAACTACAAAGTGAGACCCTTTCTCAAAAAAACAAAAAAGAGGGCTGGGGATTTAGCTCAGTGGTTCCAGCGCCTGTCTTGCAAGCGCAAGGACCCGGGTTCACTCCCCGGTAACCACATAAAATACTGGGCATGGAGACTCACGCCCAGCAGCAACCAGTACCTCATACCACAGTGCCGGGCGTGGTGGCTCATGCCTGTAATCCCAGCACTCAGGAGGCAGAGGCAGGAGGATTGCTGTGATGTGAGTTGGAGGCTGAGCTCAGGGCCAGCCTGAACTACAAAGCAAGACCCTGTCTCAAAAAACCTAAAAAAAAAAAAAAAAAAAAAAATGCTAGGGACAGATGGGATGAGGTAAATGATGGAAAAGAGACAACAGAACTTTTTAGGATTCTATACCTTGGTAGTACGAGTGATAGGACTATATAGATACTACAGTTATTTGTAAAAAAATTTTGCTGATGTACATTATGTCAATAAACCTAACTTTATATTACCTAAAAATATATTTTATATACACTTGGCCCAACTAGCCTGCTTGGAAAATCTCTACAAATACGTGCATCATTCAACAAGAATATGCATTTTTATGCGGTCATTGTTTGTGGTAGCAAACTTAAAAACAATACACATAATATTCCTTGATACTTTATGCTGAAAAATAGTTTGACAATTGTTTCACCAAAAATGGTTTTAAGTTAATATACCTCACAAATGACTATGATTTTAAAGACTCTATGACTATATGACCTTACTACAAAATTTAATCTCTTAAAAATCTAAGCTTCAGACCAGGGATTTAGCTCAGTGGTTTAGGCACCTGCCTTGCAAGCACAAGGTCCCTAGTTCAGTCCCTGGTAACCACATACAACAATGATGGGTGTGGAGATTCATGCCCACCAGTAATCAGAACTACATACCACAGTGCCAGGTGTGGTGGCTCATGCCTGTAACCCCAGCACCTGGGAGATAGAGGCAGGAGAACTGTTGTGAGTTTGAAGCTCACTTGGGCTACATAGTGAGCTCAGGGCCAGCCTAAACTACAAAGCAAGACCCTGTCTCAAAAAAAAAAAAAAAAAATCTAAGCTTCGTGTAACACTAATATTTGGAGCTATGCAATTTTACTGGAATTATTTCACCTTAAACTAACAAATCCTTCTAGTACTAGCTATTACTGTTCTCATTTTACTGATAAAGAAATCAATTTTAAGGAAGTTCCACGACTATACTGGAACACTTTTATTTTTTATTTTGAGACTAGGTCCCATTAAACTGCTAAAATATCCAGGCTGGACTTGAACTTGTAATCCTCCTACTGCAGCCTCCAAGGATGCTGAGATTGCCGGCATGTACCACGAGGGTAATTTTAAGTGAAGTGTAAAATTTTCATTATAACCTTGGATTAGACATTGTATAAAATTTGAGAATTTTGAGTCTTTACAATGACCATAAAACATTTTATTACCTAAAAGTGAGTTAAAAGCCAATTCGTAGCTTTTTCAACAGTCTCAAAATTCACAGAATGTCTACCACTGTGTAATAATGAAATGTTAATACTCCATTCAAGATTATATCCAACGTCAGCACACAAGATTCCCATGAGGGTATGAAGATGTAAAGAAAGTTTTAAAATACTCATATCATTAGTATTGTTATAATTTGGCTTCATGTTATTGGAGCTTGGAAGAAACTATTTTTTTCTTTTACATTCATTTCTCTTGACTGGGCTGTGGTAGTCACTTACTCTTTAATCAGGCACCAGGGAAAAAGTAGTCTGCTGTGCCATTTGCCTCATTTGTCTCTGACCTGTTTTCCTGTGGGAATTTCTATTGGGCTAGATTTATCCCATACTAGCTTAGAATTCCACAACTGACCTGTGAGAAATATCTGTGGTTTCTTCCTCCAAAATATTCTGGGAATATAGTACAATTTGAACACAATGACAACTCTTCTTCGCCCCACAATGAATGTATCCAAATCATCTTCAGAGAAGTTAGTTTACTTCACATCCACCCCACCTAATTATAGCAAAATTCACATAAAGAGCCTGAGACAGCTCTTCTCCCTTGACCTTGGGTAAGGCGGAAAATTAGTCTCATCTCCACCCTGGACAGAGGTGTGGAGAAAATCAGTCACAGTGCCACTTTCTCCAAATAATGCTTCCTTTAAAAATTCTCTTCAATTATTTTACATCAATACTGCCAAATGGGTGAGGAGTATTTAAGATTATGTGTCGAACCACACTGGGCATTCTATTTTAATATGTGATAAGTATTAGCTAGGTGTAGTGGTACACATCTGCAATCCCAACACTCAGGAGGCTGACAGGAGGATTGCTGTACGTTCAAGGCCAGTTTGGGCTACCTAGTGTGTTGAAAGCCAGTCTAAACTACAGAGCGAGGCCCTGTCTCAAAACAACAACAGGAAAGGTGATATCTGTTACATATTGGTGGCTCAATATCAACTTCTAATTTAACATACTGTTATTCCCCCTTACCCTGGAATATAAAAGGTATGGTTAATCTTCACACAATTCCAAGATTCACTGACCAGTCACTGACCAATATACACTTTTATTCTACCATCACTCTATCAGGGAGCTACAAGGAACTCTAGGCTGAGATTTTCTCTAAATATCATTACCTAGAGGCTATTTAATAATCACTGTGGTCATAAGTGAGGCAAAATTCTAAAACTGGCATTTGGAAGAAATATGGTCTCACATCATTTTTGGTCATTACTGAAGGCACCTTTGCAGAACACCAACGTGATTTAGAATTCTTTGTCTGGCTTCCTTTAATTTCATACACACACGCGTGCACACACACACACACACACACAATATTTCATTGTGCTTAATCTCTGCTGATTCAAAAAATTTTAAACAACACAGTCAACTTCTTGACATTGTCAAAATACCTGAGGTAATCAACTTATAAGAAGGAAATAATTACTTTGATTCATTGTTTCAGAGGATTCGGTCTGTGGTCAGCTGGCTCCACTGCTTCTAGGGCCACGGCAAGGCAGAACATTATGACAGGGTACATAGAACACAGAGCTGACACCTTATGGCAACCAGGAAGCAAAGAAAGAGAAACCAATATACACTTCAAAGAGTGTAGGCCCCAGGAGCCTACTTTCTACCACCAAAGTCCCACCTTATGAGGTTTCTGTTGTCTTCCATAGATCATCAGCTGGGCACCAAGCATGTGACATATGAGCTTTTGAGAAACGTTTAAAATGAGAACCAGACTGGGATGAAGCTCAGTATAGAATGCTTACCTAGCATGTATGGGGCCCTGGGTTTGATCAGTCCTCATCTAAAAACAACAACACAACAACCACAGCCAAACCACTTTCTATCTCTAGTCCTCAAGCCAAGATTTAATAATAATTAATTTTCTTCAAAATCTTGAAAATATTAGCTTGAAAGTTTTAACATTAGTTCATGAATTTGGAAATTTTGCAGAAATGTTTCTACTGAAAATGGCAGTGGATTATTTTTTCCATTTAATGTTATACATTGCTTATTGACATTCATATTTCTGTGAAGAATTAAATAAACATGTGCAGCAACATGTCAAGTGAAAAACGGGAAGGGCTGATTTCAAGCAGGTGCAGTCAATTATCGTAATGTGGACTCTTCATTTAAAAACAAATAATGCTTTCATTTTCTACATTTCAAAACTTTAAAAATATCCAGGTAAAGAGAAGTCTCACAGGTCCTTAGAAAATGTTTTCTTATCCTATTTACTGAAACCACTTTTCCTTTGCGGCTATGAAGAGTTATGAGTTTCCACTGTTAAAAACTCAAGTACAGGACCAAGGATATAGCTCAGTGCACCACGCCTGCCTGGCAAGTGAAAGGTCCTGTACCAGTACCAACAAAACAAAACAAAACAAAACAAAACCCAAAACTTGTAGTAGAATGTATCATTCTGAAGAGAGGGAGAGAGCAAGCACTAGCCTTCTCAAATGTCATCACAGGTAAAACATTTGCAAAGGTCAAGACCTCAGCGTTAGACACAGGAACTATTTAACTTTGTACTAAATAGTATATAACACAATCTTTCTTAGTCTGATTACTGTAACCGTTTTAACTAATAAGTTAGTTGTTGACACACACTCTTGGGGCACCCAAAGCGCACATTTTAAAATCATTAATTAGTAGAATTTCTTTGACTTGTGCTTTGACATTTCACGAAGAACAG
This sequence comes from Petromus typicus, assembly GCA_004026965.1. Taxonomy (NCBI): domain Eukaryota; kingdom Metazoa; phylum Chordata; class Mammalia; order Rodentia; family Petromuridae; genus Petromus; species Petromus typicus. Next base: position 12,514 of record PVIR01018685.1, on the reverse strand, counting down.
TAGCAAAGTCTGATTTGAGAAAATATTAAGTTGATCCATAACCCCATCTGTGAAATATGATTCAAAATACAAAAACACAATGTAATGGAGATAGCTCTATTCTGCTCAGAGGCTGACAATCTACTTCTGAGAGATGGTCCTTAGTTTATTCATGGACAAGAATATTAATGGATCTTAAATTCTATCTCCCTATACTAGTCACTAAAACTATGAATTTAGGTGAATAGGGTGACTCATTTATTTAAAGTTTTGTTATAAGTGGTAATTTTTTTTTTTTTGAGACAGGGTCTCACTTTGTAGTTCAGGCTGGTCCTGAGCTCACTATGTAGCCCAGGCTAGCCTCAGACTCACAGCAATCCTCCTGCCTCTGTCTCCTGAGTGCTGGGATTACAGGCATGAGCCACCACCCCTGACATTGTGGTATGTGGTGTGATTGCTGCTGGGCATGAGTCACCACACCTGGCATTTTTGTATGTAGTTACCAGCCATCGAACCAGGGACCTTTTGCTTATAGGGCAGGCTTCTGAACCACTGAGCTAAATCCCAGGCCCTCTAAGTGGCATCTTTCACAGTTACTCATTTTTTTGGCTATCAAGATGTTTAAGGTTAGAAAAGGATATTCCAAAATTAAGTTCCCTATGAGCAAAGTATATAGAGACTAAGAATACCTTTAAAATAACTAGAGAAGGATATTTGTCACCTAATTGATCTATTTAAAAAGTCAAGTACTCTGAATTATTTGGAGTTCATCTGCTAATATTATGTTGCTGTTTCCCAGATATTTCTCTGCTGAGGTTGAAGTCTCTATAAGAGAAGCATTTGTATCTTCCTCATCTTCTATAAATGTCCCACCCAGAAGAATGCATGGAATATACAGAAGCAATCATCAACTTACTTGTAATAAATAATAATAAATACAAAATGATAACTATTGTATTTTATATCAGAAATACCGTAGAAGTTGGAAAACTGAATGCAAGGGTTTGAGTCGATGTCGAGTAAACATTCAAGTGCAAAAGATCTTATTATTGTCTCTTATCAAGAAATGCACAATGTGACTTTTTAATTTCAGTATTTTTTTAAATCTCTCTTTAAAGTGAAGTTAAATAATACCCTTACACAAATGGACATACAGACATCCACATGTGTTTCGTAATCATGCAAGATCAACATACGTAAAAGCCCCTGACACACTGCTATTTTATATAGGCATATAAACATTTGTGGAGTTTAAATTTGACAACTCCAAGGTACAAAATGATTGCTTTGGAAGTGTTCATATGGTGGCTGGCTGTACAAAACTTAGTAAAAATTCCCAGTGTAACAAGTGATTTCTATGGTAATTAAATTTCCATATTTTCCTAAAATCTTATTTAACTTACAGGGAAGTAATAGTAGCCATCTAAAGATCTCTGTCAGGGAGGCTACTTCTCTCAGAGCACCAGCACTGAGTGATGACAATGGAAATAAAAAGAGAAATAGAAGTAGTTGTAAAATTAACAAGCACATCCTAACCAGGTCCCATCATCCTCACTTCAGAATTATTCTGACCTGATGTGTTTAGACTGCTCTCCTAATGTACAAATGTTTCAGTAACACTGTCATTTCTCTCAGTTCACGTTATACAGCTTGTAAATTTCAAATAGATGTTAATAGTTTCCTGAGATTTTTTCATGTCCTTGGGGTGAAATGAGAAAAAATTATTGAGACACAGATCTAAGAAAATGCATAAATTTCCTATTCAGCCTTAGTGTACACATACACACATGCATTTATGTACATAATACACATGTACAAATATATACCTACTTCAAAGATCAAAATCACAAAAGAAAAAAATATATTCTAAAAAGAAACAACTTACAAAATGGCAGTAGTAAATCCTTACACATCAATTACAACAAATAAAAAAAGTTTAAATTCTTCAATAAAAATACTTAGAATGGCTCAACGGGTGGAAAATTATGACACAACTATCTCCTCAAAGAGATTCCCACACATTTAAGGACAAAGATAGTCTGAAAGTAAAAGAATAGAAAAATTCATACAAAGGTTGCATTGACTATAGTTGATTTTGGTGTGATCATTTATACAATATTTACTATTCTAGTTCATGAACAGGAGATGTCTTTCTACTTATTCATGTCTTTTTCAATTACTTTCATCAATGTTGTATTGTTTTCACTCTACAAGACTTTTATCTCATTGGCTACATTTATTTTGAGGGATTTTATTTTATTTTGTGGTGATGGAACAAACAGCTGGATTTCTTGATTTCTCTTTGTATAATTTATACAGCTTGAAAACTCTACTATTATATGCATTTATTTTGTTTTACGCAACTTTACTTTTTATTTTCATTTTTCTTTTTTGCCCCTTTGTTGAGTTTTTGGTACATATTAAGAATACATTTAGACACATTTATTCTATATCCAATTTGTTGAAATTTTCTACAATGAAAGAATATTGAGTTTTGCCATATGCTTTTATGCATCTAACAAGGTACTCACATGGTTTTGTGTTTCATTATGTTAATATAGTATATTCATCACATTTGTGGATTTTCTGTGTTGAAACATCTTATCTTTGTGATAAATCTCACTTGATCATAGAGACCGTTTTAATGTACTACTAAATTTCGCTTGCTAATACTGAGTTAGGGTATTTTTAAATTAATTAAAGAATTGATACAATTAAATTTATTGATACAATTTAAATATTCATAATGATCACATTCATTATATGGAATTTGGACCTATATATGATATATCTTGATTTCTTTTCTTTTTTTTTTTTCCATGAAGTATCTTTGTCTGGCTTTGATATCAGGATTGCCATGTTCTTGTTAAAAAGGGTTAGCAGTAGTCTGTCTTATTTGATTTTTTTGGAAGGGTTTTGAGAAGAATTAAAATGGTGGATAGAACTTGATTTTGAAATTGTCAAGTTCTAGCTTTCTAATAGGAGGCTTTAAAAAATTAAATCTCTTTCTTATTTTTGTGTTTATATTTTCTTCTAATCAGATTATTTAAGATACATGCCCTAGGATATTCATCACAGAAACTTGTAAAAGAAGTTTCAAAATTTGTATAGAACAACACAAAACCACAAACAGTCTAAACAACTTGAAAAAGAAAGATCTGCTTATAATACACTGCCTAACTTAAAAATATAATACAAAGTTATAGTGACTAATTCTGATGCCATTTACAAAGATCAATTCAAAATGGATTAACATTTTAAATGTAAGACTTGAAATTAAGAAATTGTGAGAAAAAACACAGAGAAAAGTTTCATGACATTAGAATGGGCAATAATTTTTTGGAGATCAACTTTTGAATAGACAACTGGTAGGAAAAGAGTAAATATGTACAAACTATACACCTGAAAGAGAATTTATCTAAAACATTCATGAAGACACAAATAATAAGAAGAAAAACATATATAAACTAAATGTATAGTAAAAAATTTCCACAGAGTAAACCGCAGCCCTGAGTTTACTGGCTAATTTTTTCAATGTTTGTAGATTTAATATCAATAGGAAAAAACCGAGAAAGTAAAAAGACTTGTTTCCACCTCAGTTATGATGAATCCTGATATCAAAATCTGGTGAGAACATCACAAAAACAGCAAAAAGGGAGCAAGCCCGCTTAGCTAGCTGCAGACTGATAGACTAAATTACCAACTACATCATTCAATAGGGAAAGAATAGTCCTTTAAACAAATATTTCTGGCAAGACTGGATATACATACCAGAAAATGAACATTAATCTCTCCCTGACAAAATTAATTTGAATCATAAACCCTAACATAATTAATTTTAAATGGATCATAGACCTGAATGGAAAAGCTAAAGGTAAAAAACGTCTAGAGAAAACCAGAGGAGAAAATGTTGTGGCCTTGAGAATAAACAAAAGCTTTTAAAGTGGAACACAAACAATGTTAAGAACTTTTTGATAAATTAGACTTTGTCATAATTAAAACTTACTCTACAAAATTGAAAACATATAACAAATTAACATGAAAAACATACAAACTGTGGGATAGTTGACAGAAAACAACTGAGAAAAAACTTAATGAACCACTGATACACATATTAAAAGGATAAATATTGGAATCATTATTTTACCCTTAAAAAGCCAGACTCAATCAAGAACATATGAAGTTCAAGAACGAGAAGATAATATATGGTGACAGAAATAAGAACAAGAGTTGCCCTTAGACAGTGAAAAGTCACTGGGGAGAAATAAAACAGGACATCATGGGTGATGAAAACATTCTAAAAGTTGACTGAGATAATAATGACCTTGGTGTATAATTTTATCAAAACTAATCAAATTGTACACTTAGGATATTTTGTCTGACTATGAATAAATATTATTTCAAATTTTTCAATGTGAGAAAAGAAATTCTAACTCTTAAAAATTTGTGTAATTTTCCATCTAGATTTCAGAAGGTACCAAGGACTAAGTGTACTGAAATGCAATTGGCCTCTATGCCTTATCTAAACCCAATTCCAGAAGCTAACATAGCTAAAATGAAAAGTTGTAAAATTCACCTAAGTGGGAGGCTCCAAAATTCATTTAACTTTTTACAGATTAGGAAATACATTTTCTCAGCCAGAGCAGCAAACAGCCAATAGGATGCAGCATCATTTTCCATCTGGCTCCTTCTCCTCACCACCACACAGTGTTCATCTTCCAAGGGAAACCCACTAGAGCTTCTGGAGACAAAAAACTACCTGCAACCTTTCATGCCTCGCCACCTAAGCGAGACACACACCAGGTAAAGCTAGTCATCAAGACAATAGCCAAGACCAACTTAGAAGCAATCACTCTGTCGATAGCCCCACAAAGGTCATTCAAGTTAGTAAGACTGACCTTTCCCAACATTAAACCAAGATTCTAATGAAGTGACATGTAGATGAACTTATTTGGTCCAGCTGGCTGCAAAAGCATGCGCATAAATTCTTTCTTGTGCGCCCTCATGTTAGCCTTTCCCTCCCCTCTTCCTGTTGCTTTTCTTTTTCACACATGCACAAACAGTCACATCGTCATATGAGACAAGTGAATACTGAATCTTAGGGGTAAAGAAACAGATGGTTTCCAATTTTCCTTCATGAAACTGTATTTTATATAGGATCCCGGTATGGATTTATAGCCAATGAGGAGATGTTACTATATTAGCTCATGGAGAGGGATGATAAAAAACTGGGAAGGAAGAGTCCGACAAGGCAATGAGAAGCTATCCAGAAGGCTGCAATTGGAGAAGCATGACAAATGGGCAACACAGTTTTAGAGGGTTCCGGCAAAAAGGCAGATTGCCTGACTGGGAGAGATTCTCCACAGCTGGAGCATCAACTCACCATCTGGAATTTTTTAAATCTGCTTTCCCCAGGTGATCTGATTCTCAGTATGCCAGTGGAGATGAGAAAAAGGGAGGATTGTATAGCTCAGAAGAGCTTCAAATGCTCCCCAAATTGGTTAATGAAATCTTGTTTGAATCAGTTTTAGTTTTGTGTTGTTTCCTCATAGTGAGTTAAATGTTTGAAATTTAACTCCTAAAACTTTCTGTACAGTGGAACGAAATGAGATTCCCAGCACAGTGGTCAAAAAAGGCACTCAAACTTTCAGATCTGGTATAAATTTTCCAGTACAGGCCAACAAAGCCTCATTTTAGTTCCTCTCCTCTTGACTAGTCTTCACATTACTTTTAGTTGTTGCCAAATGAAGAACCTACATATTGAGGTCTGCAGGGGTTTTTTTTCCCCCCAGATGGTCCAAACTCCAGATTTAAATCAGTAAAGGAAAGTATAATTTAAAAGATCAAGAGCAATCACAAAAACCTCATAATAATGAAGACATTCACTTTCTTTCTTTCATAGATGTATATGTGCTTGTAACTATGAGATGGAGGAGGGTGGGGATGTGAAAAACAGAAAGAAGCAACAGCGGGATTCTCCTAAAAATGAATTTTAAAAAGATTATTTTAAGAGAAGAGGAAAATATTACAAAGATAGTAAAATGTGAGGAATAATGGAAGACTTATTAAAATGATGGCCCGGACATAAAAGAATGACCTTGGGTGGTATACAGTTTTTCAGACCATTTTCTTTACTAGTACATGGAGAATTGCTACATGTACATAATATATGTTAATTTGCTTTTCATCTCCTTTATCTTTCCACCTTTTCCCTTCACATGTAAAGTCAAATGTACTTAAAAGTTTATAATATTTTAAATTCTACAGATTTTTTTTAAATAGAGAAGAATAAAGTATGTAGGGCCAGGTACAGATGACAATTGATCAAGGTTGTAGATCACTACAACTGTAGTTTACAGAACAGCATAGTGGACTCTGCAGCAAAAAAAAAAAATCCAGATGTTGAAAAGATGGTGTGAAGCTCCAGAAACAAGAGTAGGGACAGAAGAAATCTGGGCAGAAAAAAATTTGCTTGTCATGGCAAAAGAAATCCATGAAATTGGGGGAAAAAAGTTTTTTTTTTTTAAAGAGCCAGATAACACATCAGACTGGTCAGGCAAAACCAAACTCCAAGGCAACCTTTTTCTATATAACCAGTCTGTGGCAATTACCAGTGAGCATTAGAATCAAAGGTCCTTTGAAATTACCTGATTCTATCCATTAAGTTTTAGAGGTAAATTTTTGATCCAGAGGGGTTAAGTAATTTATACCAGTCATATCATTGTTTCACGGTAGGTTTCTGTCTCTAACCCTGTTGTACTGTCTCTCAGTGGCCCACTGTGCTATACATTGAGGTACTTTGCCTCTTTTACAAGTTCTCATGTGGGGTGTATTTCTTCTTATTTATGTCTCAGAAATTTCTAGAAGTTGCCTCTAACTGTAGGTTTATGTAGGAGACTAAATGTAGTTGAGATTTTTTTAAAAATCATAGCAGGGTAGTTTAGATAGATTCTGATATCAGATATATCTATGCTTACATTCCAGCACTCCAATTTCTAAAAGGCCTTAAGAAATGTACTTAACCTCTCTGCACCTTATGTTTTACAATCATGCAATATACATAATAACTGTACCTTCTACAAAGGACACTAAGAGTAATATCTTACAAATAAAGTACATAGTACAGGTTATGAAATATAATAAACACCAAAAGTTGTTGGCTGTAATAAATGTCAGCTATTGTTAGAAAGCAATCACTTTCTACAATATTTTCACATAAGAGCGACAGCACAGCATGATGGTTAAGAAGGCTAAGAGCATAGATCTCATAGCACTCTCCTTTGCCCCAAAATGTCTGAGCTTCATCAATTCACTTGTACCCTCAGTGTCTTATATTTCCTCACTAAAAATAAAGTTGCAAGGATTAAGCAAGATATTGTCCATAAAGCACTGTAAAATGGAAGTGAATTTATTAATAAATGGGAAGAAATCCCACCTGTTATTTTGGGGTAAAAATTGTGGCTTTTTCACTGTAGTGGGCAAGAGATAGTATGGTATACTTATGCCTGCTTATGCTTCTGTAAGATCATGGTGATGAGGAGTGGACAGGGTACAGGAAAGATGGGGAAGGAAGGAATGGTCAAGAAAGGAAACTACTCCAAAGTACCTATCGATTTCCCCATAAAGACATTTCTCATTCAGTTATTCAGAACTGTGTGTTTTACTGTTTGAGTCCTAACAATATAATATTGTAGGGTAGAGCTCTGTTCTACAATAGTAGTATCAGACCATACACAATATCTTTTTTCTTGCTTTTTAAACAATTTAGTAGCTTCCTAGATTTCATACTGCCTAGGAAATGCACAACAATTTTTGGTGGTCTCTGTACTTCTCTCCAAATCCAGGTGTCAGAATGATTAAGGAGAATTTATAGGACCTTAGTCTATGCTAAGGTTATAACTCCCCACAGCTAGTAAGAAAAATAAAAATGAAATGTACTAAAAAGTTCTGCTCACTCACACACATTTGGTATCAGGTAGGTAAATCTTCTCATTAAGCATTATGAGGACACTTTAAAATTTTTTTCTTTTCTTTAGTTAGTTATTCAGTTGAGTCTTCCCCCAAAGCTCAACTTCTCTGTCACCCAGTTATACAAAGGCTGAACAAACCAGCCTCAGCGTCGTGGCCTTGAACCAAGGACAAAATCTGAGCTCTGGAACCAGGAGATCCACTCATATTTCAGCCCATAATCTGTCCAAAGCAATAACCAATAGTCAGAGCCAGAAGTCATGAAGTAAGCAAAGTTAATATCCAAGACCTGAGCCAAGATCCATAAAAGAAAGCTGGCAGGGAGAGGCAAAGAAGAGAAGTGGGTGTCAAATCCAAGCCAGAGGAGTTTAAATACCTCATATCAACAAGAACTACCTAAAGGCCATTGCAAAACTATACTGATAATTTCGATGCAGCCTCCTTAAGGACTGTTTACCAATGTCTGGGCCCTGAGGAGCAGACAGTCTGGAAAGCAGGAAATGTGATATTAAGCATTCTTTGTTCTGTATCTTCTTAGACAGCTCAGCTATTCTCTATACTTCCCCTCGTTAGAGCGTGCGTGTTGAGCAATACAAGCCACAAGGTAAGCTTTTCCTCCCCGGACATATCAGTGAAACTGTTTGAACTTGGAGAGCTTTTTCTGTGAGATGATAATTGTAATTCTTAACCTCACATTTTAAGATGTCTTAAATAAATACAGGGCGAGTGATATAATTCCATACAAAGTTAGATCCTCAGTCCTGGAGGAAAAAAGAATGAAGCAGTATTTTGACTTCCGGTTTTGGAAACTGCAACCCATAATCCATTGGATCAGTTATTTGGGGCCTATGCTGAGGTAGCACCTCATGGCAGCAGTGAGTAACAGAGCAAAGCCATTTGCCTCATGTCCCAGAGGAAAAGACTGTCGTCCTATTATTCCTTTCAAAGCTATATCTACAACGACCAACGTGTCCTATTAGGATCCACATCAAAAAGATCCCAGCATCTTCCGACAACACCAAAGACTAAGGACTGAAACTTAACTCATGGGCTTCTAAAGGATTCAAATACAAACTGTGGTAAACAAAATCAGTCAGTTTTCTTATAATTTTTTTCTTTTTTAGTATTCTCATGCTAACAACTATTACATTAATATTAATCCTGAAACTTGAAACCATCCTTGCCATTATTTTAAACTTGATTTCTCTTATGCATAAGATTATCACATTACTTTTGTGAGATCGGTGAGTCCGACATGCATTTTCTCTATTTTACCACTTGGGAAAACATAAAATACCATCATTTTGTCAAAAAACGAACATTATGAAAGTCATGTTTACTTGGAACAGATGGAGCAGTGATATTCCAAACACTAAGGTCAGTGCAGGCTGCCCTCGGGGTCGCCCTTTCCCTTTCTGAGCCAAATTTGCTTTTGGTTCTGTCTTTCCAGATACCCCCAACTCCTTTCCAAAAAAAAACCCTGCTCAGGAAGTGCTATGTAAAATAAATTTAATGATAAGTGAGAAAATATACAAGAGAATAAAACTAAATTTTAGGAATCAATTTTTTAATTCAAATCTTTATTTGTACACTATATATACACACCCTCATCACATTCAACATTGATAGTTTGTACCAGAATATGACTTGACTTGATTCTCATTTTTTCCATTCTCCTGTCCACCCTACAACCCCAACCCCCTGTATACATAAGCTTTGTTTCCTTTTTTTTATTACTATTACATTATTTTCCCCCTCATTATTAAAAATTTTTTTTAAATTTAAATAACCAATATTGTCAGGTATTGGATACATTGAAAACCAAAGTGATGGACCTTGTTCTCAGAGAAGATAAATAACAGATAAATAAGCAACATATATACCAAAGTATGTAAATACGATGATAGCATTAAGACATGGTGCTATAAGAGAAAAAGTCTCACCAGCTGCAAAGGGTAAGAGTACCCTGGGAAGGAAACATCCAGGCTAAGGCTTGACCAAAAAGTGGGTGGGAAAGAGAAACTATGAAGAATGGCTCCCTAAAACCATATTGCTCTTCTCATCCAAACTCTATGTATAGCCCTGCGAAGAAGTGAAGCTGGGAACTAAATCGAAGCCTCCTGCCTTCAAATTCCTTTCATCATTTGGACTATTACTCCCCTTCCTTCTTTACCACTTTTCAGCTTCAATAGATCATGGAAAACAAACGAAGTAGTAAGTCATGGAAAACCATAAAGGCAACACAGAATGAGAACAAGAATAGGCAGACAGCGTGGGAGATGGTTTTGTGAGATTTTTCTCTAGAAGACAAATGTTTGGGACAAAATAGAATTCCAAGAAGCAGTGTATATGCCATTAAAGTTTGTAGCTTTGGCAGGGCAGTAAATATTCAAACCCAACGTCCAAACAGAATAAATATCTGGATAGTCTCTGCCAAACCCAGCTTACAAACTATTACTATATCTTCTGAAGTAAAAATAATCAGCAATAAATTTATCCATTTTCAGCTAAGCAATACTTAAAGAGGAATTTATAGATTTACATGCCTCTATTAGAGAAGAGAAAGGATTGCAAGTTACTAACTCTCCTCTCAAGTTTTCAGCCTAAAAACCTAGAAAATAAGGAACAAATTCAATCCAAAGTGAAAAGTAAAAAGTAACTAGAATGATCAAAAATCAGTTTTTTAACAAGATACATACACACAGGCACACATGCAGATTAGACAGAAACAAATTAACCACTGGAATCATGAAACAGGACACATCACAAATGACTCTACAGAAATTTTAAAAATTAGAAGAGAACATTCTGAATAATTTATGTAAACAAATTAAACAACTTGGTTGAAATGGACAAATTCCTAGAAAGAATAAGATCACCAACGATGATTTAAGAGGATATAAAAAATTTGAATGGAATTAGGAGAAAAAACTAAATAAGTAGATTAGAAACTTTCACTTGTAGAAAAGCCTAGTCCCAATAGGCTCTACTGATGATTTCTTTTAAACATTGAACAAGAAATAATAGCAATACTTCATAAAATCTTACAGTACATGGACAAGGAGGAATATGTCCAAAGTTTTCATGTGAAGCCTGCGAACACTTCCTACAACTAGTCTGAACAAAACATATGACCAAAGAACTCACTTGATTCTGACATCTCTAGGTCCCAGAGGGATGCTTATGGACAAGTTTAACACACTGACCAAGTACATTTTTAAGTTCTAGAATCAACTGGAATCTCAAAAGTCCTTTAACTTTTTAAGGTCATCATATAGGGAAAGTGAGACTACTTTAAAAGATCATAAAGTAACATAGAAGGACACAGTAGCCTTACTAGGTAATGCTGGAATCAAATCATAAAACAGCAAGCACTCCATTGTTAAATAACTATAGATTTTGGATGCAATTATATAATTATTGGCTTAGGCAATGACTCATATGTAAGGTTACTACAACTATGGAAAGTAAAATATCTTCTAGTTTTAAAAAAATACAAATAAGATCATGATAGCCAGGCATGATAATACACACTGTAATCCCAGTACTCAGGAGGCTGAGCTCAGAGAATTCTAAATTTGAGCCATCGTGGGTAATATAGGGAGATCATGTCTCAAAAGAATAAAATTGTAGAAGGGTGGGAGGTGGAGCTCATTGAGAGAGCACTTACTTAGTTGGTAGAAAGTGGTGTGACTCATCACTAGTACTGTTTTTAAAAGTTTATTACAAAAAGAACTTTTCCTTCCCTATCTTTTTCCTAATATGCTTTCACTTACTATATATTCACCTTATTTATATCTTTAAAATAGCAGCATAGTGAATTCTCAAGTTAAAACCTGACAAATGAAAGGTGGATTAATTAAGTTAAGGGAAGCATCATCTGTTTCTTTGTTATTTATAGTTTATACCCAGGTAATTTTCCACATCTCAGCTGTATTGAATTAAACTAGTCCTTGGGAATTGTTTGAATTAATATGTCAAGAGTCCAGGAGCCACGGATTTAGCTCAGTGGTTCTGGTGCCTGTCTTGCAAGTGCAAGGACCTGGGTTTGATCCCTGGTAACCATATACAACAATACTGGGCATGGGAACTTATGCCCACGAGCAATCAGAACCACATACCATGGTGCTGGCCCACACCTGTAATCCCAGGAGGCAGAGGCAGGAGGATTGCTGTGAGTTCAAAGCTGAGCTCAGGGCCAGCCTGAACTACAAAGGGAGACCCTGTTTCAAAAAAACCAGAGTCCACTGTAGTTCATTTTCTTCATAGTTGCAAGTGATGCTAGAAATGTGTTAAGTTAGTATAAACTGGCAGTGATGATAGCCATATCTAGTATTTACTAAGTCCTTACTGTTTTCATGTATCATCTTTTTTTTTTTTTTTTTTTTTTTTTAGGTTTTTGGAGACAGGGTCTCGCTTTGTGGTTCAGGCTGGCCCTGAGCTCAGCCTCAAACTCACATCACAATCCTCCTGCCTCTGCCTCCCAAGTGCTGGGATTACAGGCGTGAGCCACCACGCCCGGCACTGTGGTATGTGGTACTGGTTGCTGCTGGGTGTGGGTCTCCAC
>PVIR01018684.1:0-33032 GCA_004026965.1 Petromus typicus | reverse complement strand
CAATCCTCCTGCCTCTGCCTCCCGAGTGCTGGGATTACAGGCGTGAGCCACCACGCCCGGCACTGTGGTATGTGGTACTGGTTGCTGCTGGGCGTGAGTCTCCACACCCAGTATTGTTATGTGGTTACCGGGGAATCGAACCCGGGCCCTTGCGCTTGCAAGACAGGTGCCGGAACCACTGAGCTAACTCCCCGGCCCTCAAATTCTTTTTTAATGCTGAATAATACACTATCCCAGTGGTAGCAAACTTGTGGAATATGTGTTATTTGTTTTTTTTTTTAATTTTTAAGACAAAAGATGTTAATGAATAAGTTGTTTTTCTCTAAACCTCAGTATTCAAGTTTTATTACAGTGTTGGTACTTTGTGATAAATAAGTAGGTTTTGGGGTTATAGTTTGGGTGCTCACCTCTAAAAGATTTAACATCACTGGGGCCGAGGATTTAGCTCAGTGGTTCCGGTGCTGGTTTTTGAGGCATAGTCTTTGCATGCTATTGAGGGTGATCTGGAATTCACAGTCCTCCTGCATCAGTCTCCCTAGGTCTAGGATTTCAAGCATATGACTCTATGCCCAGCTACCTGGATATTGGACATGATATTAGTATCATGTAAACTGGATTTTGATCTTTAAAATAAAGAGAGTACAGAAATTACAAAAATAATTACACATTCTGAGATAGGTGTGGTTGCTCATGTTTGTAAACCCAGCACTCACAGGGCTGAGGCAGAAGGATCACTGAAAGTTCAAGGCCAGCCTGAATCACATAGCAGCAAGTCTCTATCTCAAACAGAACAAACTACAACAAATTACATATTCTGAGCTTAAATAGGCTGCTAAAAAAAAATCACTCACATAAAAGAGTCTCATATAGTTTTATAAATACCTTTAGAATTGCTGTTATCCTGATCAATAACTATAAAGTACATTCAACTTCAAATTTCAGAATTAACACGGGCCGGGGATATAGCTCAGTGGTTCCGGCGCCTGTCTTGCAAGCGCAAGGACCTGGGTTCGATTCCCGGTAACCACATAACAATACTGGGCGTGGAGATTCACCCCAGCAGCAATCAGTACCACATACTACAGTGCCGGGCGTGGTGGCTCACGCCTGTAATCCCAGCACTTGGGAGGCAGAGGCAGGAGGACTGCTGTGATGTGAGTTTGAGGCTGAGCTCAGGGCCAGCCTGAACTACAAAACGAGACCCTGTCTCAAAAAAACAAAAACAAAAACAAAAAAAGAATTAACATAAACTAAGATTGTGCTTCTGGGAAGTGGTTATGTCTTGTACTCTTGAGTAACTACTTTGAAGATAATAATTCATAGTGTATGAACTATTATTATTTTGTTGAAATATTTTTATTTTTTCATAAAATAAAAGTGTGTCATTTTATGTCTTCCCTACTGATTCTAGAGCCAGGGATTGAGCTCAGTAGCACCACACCTGCCTGGCAACTATAGGGTCCTTAGTTCAAAACCTGGTACAGCAACAACAAAAAAAGGACTCTGAGGGAGTACAGTACTTGAAAACTGGGTATCCCAGAATCATGAAGGCAGAATAGCACAAAAGGGAGATTTCAGTTAGAGCTCTAGAAACTAACTGCTGCGTATGAGCTAGCTTTTCCATTGCTGGGACATAATGCCCCAAAACCGTAATTTAAAAGAAGAGAGGTTTATTTGGTTCATAGTCTCAGGGAATTCAATCTATGGTCAGTTCACTCCAAGGCAGAAACATCAATGGCAGAACAAAGATGTTTAGTTTATGTTAGCCAGGGAACAGCAATCAGAGTGGGAGGGGCCAGTGACCAAATATATTAAGTGGACATCCAAACCTGATTAAGTAGACTTGTTTGAGTCAAATAAAGTCTGAAGTTTTCTAGTACCAGGGCTTGAACTCAGGACCTTGAGCTTGTAAGGCAGGCATGGTACCACTGAGGTAAATCTTGGGCCTCAAAATTATATTTTGAAAGTTAGTCTGATTATTTCTTGTTTACAACTGAGTTTTGAGTTTTGAAGTATGAATCTTTTGAAATATGAATACAGTGCCTTTATACAAAGAGTGGTTAGGCTTTGAGCAAAATAGATTGCTACCCTTCCTATCTCTCTTCTTGATCTTTCCTTCTCCCAAACAATAATTTCTCAGGAAGAACAATTTGTCAGGTAGAACATTTTTCAAGCTCATTTCAGCCTTTGCCTTTTGTTCCCTCTACTGTTATATTATCTTTTGACCAGACTATCCTTGTCTGAGCTGTTTTACTTTTTACACTCTTGATTTAGTATAGTGAAATCAGGCCTAATCTCTATGGAATACGCTGTCTCTGAAGAGTGGATGTGCATGCTTGTTGTGTGCACATATGTGGGTCATGTTTTGATCTTTGACAGATGGCCTTTTCCCCAAGAGTTAGCATCCATTATTTTTCACTTACAGAAATTGAGGTTTTCTGAAGGTGCACTTTTATGTTGAAAATATAAGCCTGTGTTTTGGCCAGATTCTATGTTTTTCCCCAGAGAAGTTAATAGAAATATGTTTGAAAGAAGACTTCTTTTATTTTACTTTGGCTTTAGGTCAAATGTATATTTTCTTTCCTACTTGTCTTTGTTGATCGTCAAATGTCACTTTTGTTCAGGATTTACATAAGTAATTCTGGTTTAAGTGTGCCTCCAAGCAGTGTATGAGTATCTAAGACAGACCAGAAAGGGCCTGTAATTGTAGCTACTTGAGAAGTTGAGGGAGAAAGGATGGCAAGTTTGAGGCCAGCCTGGATGAATTACAGTGTCTCAGAAGAAAAAAAGGTTGAGGATATAGCTCAATGATTGCACTTCCCTAGGTTCAGTCTCCAGTACTGAAAATGTAATACTGAAATGTGTAATCCAATTAGATTACATACATCTTTTTATGCATTCACTTATAGTATTGTTTATGACTCTTAAGCCTGGTCACACTAGAAAGAACAACCAATAAGAGCAACTATGTCACCTTGGCTAGTGTAGTACAATCAGCAACAACAGTCACATCAAATACAGCCAAGAAAATGACAAAATGTGGTAATTATTAATTTGCCACCTTTGACCATATGAACTAGATTTATGGTTCTATAACAAGATCTAAAACAAACTAATAAAGTAAGTATGCTCTCAATGTGGCCATTTTACCCTCACGGGAGAAAATTTAAAAGGGGTTAGGAGGAAAAAAATATAAGAGGCAAAAATTAGAAGCCAGACAGGAGAACAAAATAAGATTGTACAAACTTTAGAGAACTGGTGAAGAAGAAAAGTGGGAAAGAGAGAAGGAAGAAAGAAAAACAAAAGAACAAAACAACAACAAAAAATCAAGTAGAAAATCTTCACACTTACATAAAAATGAGAACAAAAAGAAAGAAAACCACAAAAAAAGAAAATAAGAGGAAAAAAAGTCTTCAATATGTATCTGTGCTGTCACTGGTAGACAGAGTCCAGATCCCTGTTGCTTAATGCCAATAAGTTAGCTGTAGATTTATTTTGGCTAGTGGATAATCCCAGCCAGCCTGCACCTTTAGTTTTAAAGCTTAGGCTGGTTTCTTGATGTGAGGTTCAACCCATTTTGTTCAGCCTGCAATACCTCATATGCCTCCTGCTGATCTGACTCCTTGACTTCCTCCTGCCTTGAACTCAGTTACACCTCACCCTAGTGGAACCAGGCGGAGGGGTACTTCTGAACCCAAATAACTCACCAGCCACTACTGTCCATTGCATCCACTGATACATTTCTTTATAAAGGCCTTGGGATCTCCAGTAGTCATAATGTGTCTGCAGGTTTGAGCCATCCTTCCTAGGCAGTGAGTAGGGATTAGGGAGAAAGTTCCCCTGGGAACTGAACTCATGACTTTTACTTGCAAGGCAGGCAGCAATATCACTAAGCTAAATCCCCAGCGACATCCTTCTTCCTTGAAGTCTTTCTCTTCATTCTCTCTGTGGGCTTCAATTTTCTTTTTTCAGAACCTTGCTATGTCTTGGGGACCCACTTCCCTCCTCTTCCTCATGTTGCTGTTTTCCAGTTTCTGGACACTGAACCTGAGACAGGCTGTTTCCCTGCTGTTTACTACTCTGCCATCTTCCTAAAAGTCCGGAGTTGATTTTATTCCAGCCTCACACCTCGTGTTCAGTGATTTTACTGTTCCTTTCTTTTTGCCAAATACAAGTTCAAATTATCCTTATCTGGTTTTTTAATTTGTATGCATATGAATTTTCAGCCTAGGATGTTAGAGAGTGGAGCAGTGCCTGTATCACAGGCTTCTCTTAGCCAAAACTGTCTACCCCTCAATTAGATCCTATCTTCTCAATCCAGTTGGTGCCTCCCACCCTTTTCATCCCTTCACTGTCCATAATTCCATGGGGAAGGAGGTGGATCTTTCACTTGCTGCTCTCTCAGTCACCTTCCAGAACACTACTCCTGCTCCTTCAAAACATCCGGGACTGATTCTGCAGAGTTACATTGCTCAGCAATCTCTTGGATGATGGGCCTAAGTCAGGGGAGCTTTATAGCACATATTGAACCTCACTTCATGGCTATTTCAAATGAGGCAGGAGAGCAGTTATTCAATTGTGAAAGTAGAAGTCTGACTTTACAAATGTATTAATTTCACTCATTGAGAAAATATTCCTGTGGCTAATTTCATTTATCAAATAACCCAGGTATATCTCATATTTCAGTTTAATCTATCTATAATTTTTTATTTGAATATACTATAGGATAATATTTTTTGATGTTTGTTTGATTTAGCCTTCTGCTTATTACATTTTAAAAATTTTGGTTTTAATCTAGGCATGTGGTGCATGTTAATAATCCCAGCATTTGGGAGGCCAAGGCAGGAGCAAGTATTAAACGCTGCCTGGCATATACTGAGAAAAATAAATAAATATAAATAAGTAAAGCAAAAATAAAAGAGGTTGGGGATGTAGCTCAGTATGAAGATCATGCCTTCCTCTTCCTCAAAAAAAAAAAGCAAACAAATTTTTCTTTGTAGTATCTGAGAATTTCAAAATTTTGGGGAGGAAAACCTAGATCTTAGAATCTTCTTATCTTAGAAGAATAGTAATTTTCAAGCTTTTAAAAGTCTTTTCTCATGAGGAAGTTATCTCAATTTTTAAGTGAATAATTGAATTTTATCTGCCAGGATTTGTTGTACTGAAAATTAGCACTGAAAAATTAAACTCATTCTCTGTTAACATAAATAAGTAAAAATTTACCAGTGCCTTAGGCATGTGAAACAGGCATTCTGCTACTAAGCTATAACTCAATAATATTTTTTTTCCCCCAGTGCTAGGGATTCATCTTAGAATCTTATGCATAGTAGACAAGTTCTCCATCTCCAAGCAACATTCCCAGCTCCCATGAAAAACATTCTAAATGAAAAAATAACTATTTTCTAAAATAGAATTACAAAGCAGAATTGTTTCACATTTGAAAATATCTGGCTGAATAGAGATAGTTGGATTCATAGTTCTTTTTTTTAGTCTAGTCTTTTGTGACTTGCTATTTCATTGTTTACTTGCTGTTTTGTTGAAGTACATGAAGAAAAGCCAGTCTCTATAGAAATTGAATTGGAAAGAGAGGAGTGTTTTAATACTCTTCAGATAACTGTATACTCTTTGATACTGTACTCTGACAAGTGGTTTCTTAGAGGTAAATTACAATATGAAATTCGAAAGTTTAGTGATATGTTGGTCATTTTTACCTAATTCATTCCAAAGTCATGTATGAACACCAAAAATTCTGAGAACTGAATATGTTTTTTCCTAAATATATTTCTTTTTCCTTAATGGAGGAAAAAAAAAATAAAAGCAAAGAAATAATGGAAAACCAAATAAAATGGTTCCTTGGTTCACAAGTTTAATTTGTTACACAATTCTGGAAAAGATGGCCATGTTTGTGTTTATATAGGAAGGATGGTTACGGTCATGTTTGTCACCTGATGTATAATTCACAAATAGAAACAAAATTTTGCCAAGCACTTCTGTTTACAAACCAGATTATTGACAACAAAAGCCTTTGTGAACAGAGGTACCACTGTAATTGGTTCTGAGACCCAAAATTACACTCATTAATCCATTGTTTAAGACTTCAACAAATTTCACAGTGATTTCTTTCTTTGTCGTGGGTCTCACATTTTTCCTTTTAATTTTCCTGCTGATACTACCAACTTTGGAGCCATGGTTATGATATTCCACGTGTATAAAGTACCAAAAAAAAAAAAAAAGCATAGTGATGAATGTTTTACCACACTAACATAAGCACGATATGTTGTGTCGGTGAGAGACGCATTTAGTCAGAAGTGTCACCCTTTGGGCCTGTGGTAAGACATGGTGTGACTCACTCTTAGTACATACAGTTTTGTCAAATTGAATTTTCAGTTCATTTATTGAGCAAAGTTATGAACATGGAGCAGATTTTTGTTTTTTAAACTTTGCTGCTTGAATAGTGGACGGTTCGAGCTTGAAGACATTTGACAACCAAGGTGTCACTATATATCAAGGAACTATTTGTAGTCTGTTGCATATCAATCCAGTGATCTATCTTGTACTTTGAATGACTCTTCAAAACAGATGATATAGGGCTTTAGATTTAGCTTAGTGTTTCTGATGCCTGCCTCTTAAGTGCAGGGTCCTGAGTTTGATCCTTGGTGCCAAATAAAATAAAATGCAGTAATAAAATAAAATACAGGTGATACACACGTACACAGGGAGACTGAGGTAGGAGGACTGCAAAAACTAGCCTGGAGTACTTACTGTACATTGTGAGACTTGATCTCAAAAGACAGCAGGAACCCCCACAAAAAATATATATATGATTTTGATAAATTTATGGCTATCTCAAATGGTATCGTATGTACCTAGTGATTCATAGAAGATCTTTTGAGAGCACTGTCTTAGAATACAGAAGAGATCTTGAAGATTAACTCAAAGCTACATTTCTTCTGGATTGAAATAAGCTTAAACTGAAGCTGAAGGAAAAATGACTTACCTAGGGAAATGCAGCTAATTACCCATAGACCTTTGATTAGAATTCAGATTTTTAAACTGACTTTTTAAACATGTCTCTAGTGTTGTCACCAACAAGAATGGGTAGTTACCTCACGTAAGATGGAGATCGTGTAAGGCATGGTGGAGCATGATTACAATCCCAGCACACTGGGAGGCTGAGGGGGAAGGATTGCCAAGTTAGATCTTGGGCAGTTTAGTGATTGACGGGGACCTTGTCTCAAAAATTAAAAAATCACAAGGACCAGGGATGTCGTTCAGTGAAAAGGCCGTGGGTTTAACCCCTAGTACCATAAAAAACAAACAAGGGGATGGAAAGATGGAAGTTATACATGGACTAGTTATGATTAAGATGAGAGTTTATTACAGAAGGGTAGCAGGCTATGTGCTAGGCAGAGTTGGTCAGTTATGTGGCGAAACAGGCTGGTCCATGGATAGAACAGCACAAAGAACGGACAGCAGAGCTGGCTATTGCATAGACAGCCCCAGGAAAAGGAAAAATTGGCTACTCCACAGATATCCTCGGACAATAGAAACATTTTGTTTTTTTACTGGGTCTCAAAGGAATGTCATTATTTTCTGAGACAGTCTTACTATATAGCCTAGGCTGGCCTCAAACTCATGGCAGTGCTCCTGCTTCAGCCTCACATATGCTGAGATTACAGGTGTGCATCACCGTGCCTGGCGTCTGCTGCTGCTTCTTTATTTTTTCCATGTGTGCACGTGTGTTGGAGGGAATGAATACTGGGGATTGAACCCAAGACCACCTCACTTACTCATTGTGCTACATCCCTAATCCCTCCTCCTCTTTTTAAAAGTCTGAGACAGAGTCTCAGTACATTTCTTAGGCTGGGAACAAACTTGATCCTCTTGCCTCAGACTTCCAAAATGCTGGGATTATAAGTACCACTCATTAGGTAGGTGCCTTGTCTTTGAATTTAGCAGAGTAGAACAACCTTTTTCTTTACTCTGAAGATTGCTGTGCGGGGCTAGGCTGTGATTAGCTATGAGTTTCTTCATAATTATAGCCTCCTTTTAGCAAATCTGTAGCCTGTGGATGTATTAAGATGTTTAGAAGTTGAATATTTGCTTTTATAGTGGTTGTCTTTAGAATTTTTTTGAATAACTAGTTCTCCAGTTGCATTTAAATAACGGCCCAGAGTTTACTTGTAGGAGCACCATTCACATGCAGGTGCAGCATACCAGTGATCACTCTTCAGCTTCTCTGTGTGAGATGGAGAGAGAGACTCTTGCAGATCAAAGCAGTGTTTTACATATGGAATAAAGAATGAATAGGGCGATGCATTTGTTCCCGCCAGCTCTCGGCCAGCTCTCCCCCTCACCTTCACTAAAATCTAATGCCTGAATCAGGGATGCCTTCCCTATCTTCTAAAAGACTGGGCCCCACATGAAGGTGTATGTTCGTGGGTGGAGTCCCTTAGAGACGATGTTTTGTCTCTGCTGCTGCCCGGGAAGGCCACCGTTTCCTCTGCTGTGTTCACACTGTTGTTGTTTTGAAGATCTGTAACAGCAAAATGTATCTCTTAAGTAGTTGGTGCAATTCGGAATTGCTGAGAAGGAAAGTGATGTTTGGAAAGGAGGAAAGAGAAAAACCAAATTGATGGGGTTGAAGAACTCCTTTGCTATTGAGTCTTTGGTGTGGGAATCTGATAATTGGGGTACTTTTTCCTTCTTTCTTTTTTGGGAGGGTGGTGATACTGGAGAATTAAATCAAGGGCCTTCACATTGAGCCACATAACCAGCCAGCCAGCCTGCCTGCCTGCCTGGCTGTCTGTCTTTCTGGCTTGCTTGCCTGCCTGTCTTCCTTCCTTCCTTTTTCTTTCTTTTCTTTCTTTCTTTCTTTCCTTCTTTCCTTCCTTCCTTTCCTTCCTTCCTTTCCTCCCTTCCTTCCTTCCTTTTCTTTTCTTTTCTTTCTTGGATTACACGTACCACTCAGTCAGGTCAGTGCATCACCATGCCTGGCTTCTGCTTCTTCTTTTTTTCTTTTCTTTCTTTCTTTTTCGTTCCTTCTTTCTTTTTGTTTTTTTCTTTCATTTATTTGAGACAGGGTGGCACCAAGTTGCTAAATTGCTCAGGCTGGACTTTAGTTTGTATCTTCCTGCCTCAGCTTCCTAGAGAACTGGGATTATAGGCATATGCCACCCGCCAGCCTCTGCGTACTATTATTATGGCGTTATCTTTTTAATTGACACTTAATAATTGTACATAATTATGAGTATAGTATGATGATGCCATACATGTATACAATCTGTAGTAAGCAAATCAAGGCAATGGCAAAACAGTTAACACTGTGCAAACTCCATAAACCCAATTCCATATTCTCACAAAGTCAAAGAATGAAATTGCTGCTAAGAGGATGAAGTTAGGAGAGTGTTTTTGGAAATAATAAAAAAAATAGCTCACAGTCTAGAGTGGGATTCTGAAAGTGGAAATTCCAGCCTGCCTTCTTTCTTGTCTTACATAGAAAAGTCCAGGGGTCCTGGTATTAGATATTCCTTGTTTAATACTGAGTTCAGGTCCCGTGACTGTAAAATGAATTGGTTTCTAAAGGAGGAATTGTATATAGTATGTACATTACAGTATTCAGAACAAAGACATGGTTAAAGGAAATTCCAACTGTCCCGTTACTCAGTTGACTTAGTTCAAAGGAAACCGGTTATTTTGCATTTCTAATATTCCTGGAAGTCCAGCCTGAAGGTTAAGAGAAGCTGTCAACTAACATTCTGTTTAAGAAGCTTCTTCCTGGGAAAGGTTCTTATCTTTACATTCTTATCCTAACTTTTTATCTTTTTTCTAGTGTTTGCTTTTACATTTCTGAGTTAAATCAGCTCCGTCACTTGAATTAGGGACCTAACTCAGGACTCTGGAACTAAATTAATTGTTAAGTTGGTATATGGCTCTTTTTCTTTTTATGTGGCCAACTCTTATCTTAGGCCTGCCCCTTACAGACTGCCTATTTAAAAGCTAATTGACTAGACTATTATATTAACACTTTTATCTCCTTCAGCATTTATAAATGTTTATAAATTATATCTGATCTTTATTAAGAAATTTCAGTACTGGAATAGTTTTTGTATTGAATAGTTACAGATTTGTGCTTAAAGTTTTATTTTGGGAGATGAAAGGATTTGAAGATGACATGAGTGTTTGTGTGGTTATCTACAGCAGATTATCTTGTACAAGATTATTTACCTTGTTATCTTCTCCTTCCTTTATGCATGAAATATTTGAATGTACAGAAAAATGGAAATAGTGATATACATCTTAACATTTTGCTATATTTACTCTGAACTACCATCTACCTATCTCTTTGTCTGATTTACTTTCAAGAAGAAATGACATTTATAGCTAATACTAAAGTAATGAGAACAAGAGAGCAGGAGGGGAGGAAAGAGAGAGACACAATTTTAGGTACATAGTATATAGCAAATGTAGCAGGTTGGCAAATGTGGGAGTGAGTGTGAATGAATAACTTAGGTATCAGTAGCACATGCCTCTAGTTAGCAGGATACAAAAACACAGTTGATGTCTGAATCCCTCCCCTTAGGCATTTACTATTGGATCCGGATCAGAAATCAAAGAAGGTAAATAATTTTGCTTGGAAGCCCATACGAAGCCTTTGGTGAAGACTGTTAATGAGGTTAGCATGCGCCAGTGGAGTGCAGAAGAGGTAATACGGTTCTAGACATCTAGGACAGTTCATGCTAGTACAGCTTCTTGGGAAAACAGACATGACCACAGGATTCCATACCTGAGGTTCTCCATGTCCTTGGGAGAAGTCACATTGTGGTAAAGAGCTAGTTTTCCCCTGGACACCCTTCATTCAGGTGATTGGAGAGTGAACTGTTCTTGTGCTATTCAGGAAGAACCTAGTCCTCCTCCTCTGAATATTCCTAGTCCTTATCACTCAAGGGCTCAGCCCTGATGTTTACTCTGCCTGGAATGTACTCCTCCAGATGTCTGTATGTCTCCCTTACTTCCTCCTGGCCTCTGCTCAATGAGAATTCCCTGATCCCACTATATGAAGTAATAGCACCTTCTGGCACACACTACCTCTGTGCACTTCCTGCATGGTTTGTTCTTCCTGCTGTGCCTAAAATAGAGCCTGATGTATGTTTAGCTGTGTAGACAAATATAGATATAGGAAGTTGGTGCTTCAGAAATAAGTGATGCAGGAAGGAATGAATAAATGAAAATTATGGGATGTATAGTTTCTATTGTTGTTACTTTAATACATTATCTTGGGCTAGGGAGGTAGGTCAGTGGTAGGTTACTATTTGTATAGCTCCATGTTCAATGGCACCGCGCGCGCGCGCGCACACACACACACACACACACACACACACACACACACACGCATACTTCTTGTCAAAACAGTCAGGAGAAGATCGAGCTGGGCAGCTTATCAAAATGTGTCTCAGGATAGTATACTCATAGAAAGGCTGAGATTTGAATGTGGCTAGCTTGTTTGCTTAGAAAATCCCAAGGAATTTGTCTTCAGTATCTTTTTCTTTGAAGGATTTGTACTCCCAAGAGAAACCTTTGTGTTTCTAATGTCTCTTGTCCCACTGCTAGGACTCTTGCAGTGGACCATGAGTCGGTAATGCCCAGTGAGGACCTCTGGGAGCCATGTCAGACGAATCTGCCTCAGGGAGCGATCCAGACCTGGACCCGGACGTGGAGCTGGAGGATGCGGAAGAGGAGGAGGAGGAGGAGGTGGTGGCAGTGGAGGAGCATGACAGGGATGATGAGGAAGAGCTGCTGGATGGTAAGTAGATTACTGAGTAATAGACTGCTTTATCCTTGCTTCTAACGGAACTTTTGTTGGGAGAGTTTGATGTTTCTAATAGTGTTTCGTAGATCATCCATAGTAAGAAAGTAGTCCTAAAACTCAGTAAACGTACATGCAGATACTCATTCCCAGAAAATAGATCATTGTTCCTACACATAGACCTTGTTTTAATGCTGGAAGAACCTTTAACATTTAGCTCATCTTTGACAAGTGTATAGTCTCTGGTCCAGAGATTTGAGGGTGGAGTATAGTCCAGATTATAGGGGAATCATTGGTAGTATTGTGATGTTAAATTTTAGGGTCTTGGACCTTTGGGGTAGATATAGGGTGATTGTGAGTAGTCTGTAAGTTTTCTGAAATTACATTCACAATTCTGCTTGTGTACAAGAGAGAATTTTGTGAGGAGAGATTCTCTAGACAGGTGCACAACTCTAGAAAGCTGACTGCCTCTCTTGGCTGCTTGCTGTGCTTCCTGCCACTTGTAGTGATTCTAAACTGCTTCAGTTGGGAGAGGACTGCATCTCTATAGTTGAATAACTTTCCTTTAAACTTTTATTTACCTTACTTCTCTTTTTTTTATGATCAGCCAATAAGATAAATATCAATCAAAGACGAATCCAATGGGAAAGCAAATCATATAACAAGCATACAAGAATTTTCAGTGGGGATATTTCCTGAGAGGGATGAGTTAAGACCTTGGCCTCCCAAATGATTGATGCCTAGTTAGAATATTAATCACTGCTGTTTATCCTATATGGGTGTAGTAATTTCTCTCTTTTTGTATTGTTACCCTCACTGTATTGATTGTCCTCCATGTTGGCTCCTTGGCTGTCCTACATGTGGGATTTTGAAGGGCTGGTGCTATCTAACTGCCAATATCTATTTAGCTTACCTATCTACAACATTCCCTCCTCTGAAGAAGTACCTCTAACTGCCTTGAGGGGGAAGGAGTGAGGACCATTCGGACTACTTTATGCTGAAGAGGGATGTAGATATAGTGGGCAGTCAGAGTTCCTCTACAGAGGGTCTATCTAGGGGCTGGGGATTTAGCTCATGTAGTACTGTGCCTACCTCATAGGGTCTATCTAAAGGTCCCCAATAGGCTCCAGACATCATTATCTTGAGTAGGTATATAGCTTTGAGTCTGTTAAAGTGGCATTGAACCTTTTTTAAACCTTCCCTCCCCCTTTTGAGGCAAGGTCTTGCTGTGTATCCTAGCTTGCCTTGAGCTTTCTGTGTAACCTAGGCTGGCCTCCTGACTCAGCTTCCTAAACTTTTTATTTCAGTCTTCAGTCTACTTACTGTTAGGTTATCTTGACTTAGCCACAGGCTTCTCAATTCTGACCTTTCATAGCATAGAATGTAGTTGTTTATAGTACTGAATGAGGGATATTTTTATAACTACCTTCTTGAAACTGAACATATAGGACATCGTCATGGAATCTGAAAGAGTTCAGGAAAATGTGTTCTAGCCTAGAGTTATAGAGGAAGATGAGTCTCAGTTGTCTTTCTTTGTTGATGCTACTCTCTTTATTTCTCATTGGTCTATCCTTACAGCTGCCGTATTGGTTAAGAATCAGTTTTCCCATTGCTAAGAAATGATTGTTTCAGATTTATTTTTCCCTGATGGCAGCAATCACTGTCCACTGCTAGCTTACTCAGTTCAACTCTCCTAGTTCGTGGTGTAGTTTGTTTTTGTAAAGTAGAGTGAGTGAAAGTAATGGAAGACTGTGATGATATGAAGGTATACTGTACTGTTTGGCTTTCATTGTTCCTGAGGAGCTGTCTGCATCTCTATTTGCTTTATATTATGTAGGTTCTCAGAATTATATCTTAAGATATTCCTAGAACTCCTATCAGATTCAGATTGGATTTTAGGTGCTTCTGTAAAGTGTAATGAATATATTCACAGTCTTCTATCTTTATTTCTTTTTTTTTTTGAGACAGGGTCTCGCTTTGTGGTTCAGGCTGGCCCTGAGCTCAGCCTCAAACTCACATCACAATCCTCCTGCCTCTGCCTCCCGAGTGCTGGGATTACAGGTGTGAGCCACCACACCTGGCACTGTGGTATGTGGTGCTGGTTGCTGCTGGGTGTGGGTCTCCACACCCAGTATTGTTATGTGGTTACCGGGGAATCGAACCCGGGCCCTTGCGCTTGCAAGACAGGCGCCTGAACCACTGAGCTAACTCCCCGACCCCTATCTTTATTTCTTGGAATGTTCTTGCTGAATACCTTTTCTTCTCCCAGGTGCTATGACTCAGGGCATTCACACTAAGCTACACCTCCAGCTCTTCATTGATTTATTTATTTGTGTATGTATATATGTATGTATTTATAAATTTTGAGACAGCTGGGCATGGCAGCACAACCTGTAATCTTAGTACTTTAAAGGTTGACAGGATTGCTGGGAATTCAAGGCCAGCCTGGGCTGCACAGTGTAACCCTACCTCAAAAAAGAAAAAGTCAGTAAATTCCAGGCTGGGCCCAAATATATAATCCTCCTGCTTCAGCCTCTTAATATGCTGGGATTACAAGTATAGGCCATCATGCCTGGCCTTGCCAAGCTCTTAGTTAGAGTTGATATCTATGGATATTTGAGGATTCAACCAACCATGCATTAAAACTGTGGATTACAAATACCAAAAACCTATGAACATATACAGATTATTTTCTTATAATTATTTCCTAATAATGTTGTACAACAACCATAAACTTTGTATTAGGTATTATAAGTAATCTAGACATAATTTAAAGTGCATGAAAGGATATACATAAGTTAAAGGCAAATACTATGACAGTTTACCCAAGGGGCTTGAAAATTATAGATTTTGATATCTGTAGGGAATCTTGGAACTAGACTCCTGATGATATTAAAAGATGGTATGTTAAAAAATTACCTCCTTACAGTTGAGCATGGGTTGTGTGCCTGTAGTGCTAACTACACAGAAAGCTGAGGAAAGAACATTTCAAATTGGAGACCAGCCTGGGTAAATTGGTAAGATCCTGACTCAAAATAAAAATCTAAAGAAAGGGCCAAGGATATAACTCAGTGGTTGCCCAAAGCAGGCTATAAGTAGTGTAGGCTGTGAAGAGTTAACCACTCAACGGGCTTGTTTTGAGAAGCAAAACTGTCTGAAGCTTGTGTGCTGAGGTCAGACTACCTCACACTCAAATTCCATTCCCACCACTAAAACCTTATTCTGTTCCTGATTTGAGAATGCTTGTCTTATCCTTTATAAGCCGTGCTTACATTAATTTTCATAGAAATTAAATAACTTCTCATCTTCTCACATTGTCCTGCCCTTACATATAGCTTGCCTTTACTCCAGTTGATGGCCAATAACAATCAGTGGTGTTGACGGGCCAGTGCCTTTGTTGGTTGTACTGGCATTGGTTGTCCTGGTGTGTTGGGAACTGCAGACAACTGACTCAGATTTATGACTGACTTACTTGGATTTAGGATGTCTGCCTGCCCTGTGGGATTAACTACTGGGATTATTGCGGACATCTACATCATCCTGTGGGATTTTAAACTACAAGGATTACTGCACTAGGATTATTGACCTTAAGATTTACTAGGATTTAAGGATGTCTGCCCTGCCTTATGGATCTTCAACTACAGAGATTATTGTGAACTGCCCTGTTTTATGCATGCTGGGATTTTAGATGTGAAGGCTTGGTATCAAATAAAGGTGTGGTGAGTTTGGGGGATTGACTATTCTTTTTTTGAGACAGGGTCTTGCTTTGTAGTTCTGGCTGGTCCTGACCTCAGCCTTGAACTCAGCAATACTCCTGCCTCTGCCTTCTGAGTGCTGGAATTACAGGCATGAGTCACCATATGTGGCATTATGGTATGTGGTAATAATTGCTGATAGATGTGAATCACCATGCCTGGCATTGTTTTATGTGGTTACCTGGGATTGACCCTGAGACCTTGCGCTTGCAAGGCAGGTGCTGGAACCTCTGAGCCAAATCCCTGGCCCCCTTAGTTTGTGCTTTGGGGAAAGAAGTTGATTGATACTATCGTTGAGGGGAGATGAAAGGAAGTTAGCAATAATAGCATGAATAAAAGCTGTGTAAAGAACAAAGTGTGATAAATGCTCAAGATTAATGATGTATCACTGGATACATTATGAGAATGACCAGAGTGAGACTGGAGAGATGGATATGGTTAGATTATAAGGTTTAAAATTTGTTTATACCAGCAGGGATTTAGCTCAAATGGTATTGCACCTACCTGGGAAGCACAAGGACCTGAGTTTGATCTCTGGTACCACAAAAAATAAAAAATAAAATAAAATAAATTTGTTTTATAGAAAGATGGAATTATTGGAAATTTATGCTAAGCAACATTCACATGACCTTTAGTTTTAAGAATATTACTCTAGCAGTATGTAGAAGAGATGGTCTTAGACAGGAAATACCAATGAGGTCTGTGATAGAAATTTACAGGGATGGGTGTTAGTGATTTAATCTTTTGGGTTGGTTGACCAGGAGAGAAGTAAGCACTCAGATTTCTGTGTAAGTCTATGGTTACTTGCTGAATTATTAGGGTAAGTTGGAAGAAGGAATGGGTGAGGCCTGGGAAGATGATAAGACCATTGTGAAGGTTAGAAGTACCTACGGAGAATGGATGAGGAAGTTCGAAGTATTTTTGTCTTTGTCACAATAAGCAGAGATTCGGTTTCTCCCTTTGATACTGACCTTTGAATATTGACCTGCAGAGTATCAGTCTGAGAACTGGTTCTGATGGGGCATGGAAGTTTGGGCTTTGGAGAACAGCATCATGACTATCTCTTCAGGACAACTCACAAATAGGGAAAAGGTATTGCTTTGTTTATAGCATGTTAGGAAATCTATGACATGTGGTAACACATTATGGATTTTGCTTTTGATTCCTCTCTTTCCTTTTACTCATGGTTTCAATACTGGGCTTTCTCTTCTTAAATGTCATATCAGATTTTGAACCTCTGCCTTTGCCTCTGGGAACTGTCTTTCTTATATAGAAAGCTCACTATTTTCTTCTAACTTAGCTTCAGGTTGAGCCTTTTTTCCCCAGATAGAATACTGCAAGATATTTAGAAATGTTTAGAGGAAGAAAACTCCTGAAATAATTCAGTCTTTTTAAAAAGTTCATTTTTAGGTGCTGCTCAATTTATGCTTCAGTGGATATCAGGTGTGGTGTGGCTGATATATGCATAAGTAGAATTATATGTTTGCATGGCTTTGGGTTTTTCTTTTCTTTTTTTTTTTCCCAAATGCTGGTGGACCCAGGGCTTTTTCACAGAGCAACAGAGACAGAAGCAGAATTCTATAACTTTATTGATAGGCACTGCAGCTTAACAATATTGGGTACACACTAGAATAAAAAGGAAGGGGCTTAGAGATTTTCTGAGGGACTAACCACTATCTGAAACCTTAAAGAGAATATGAGTTAGAATTAAGTCACTAGAATCTAACATCTTTTCAGTGAAGAGCTGAGAAGAGATATCAGTTTAGGTCAGAGCACTTAAGAACACTATGCTCTTGAGGCTGGAAAGCATGGGCAGAGGTGGAGAGCATGTGGCTGAAGGTGGTCGGACAGAGGTAGTTGGTAGTCAGAGGTAAGGCAGGAGGTGAGCAATCAGAAGTGACATTAAATGTTTTAAGACAGAAAGGATAATTTTAAAGATTGTGGGTGAGTGAAGATTGACATGATTGAATCAGAAAACCCACTATCTGTGGTGTGGATTAAAGGGGGAGCAAATAAGGGTGGAGTGTGGTACAAGTGCCCAGATCAGGAATTAGCCATGGTGTAGAGAGAGTTGGAATAGGGTATTTAGCCATACTGTTTAGATATGGCAGCCTTGACTGGGTATGAGGAGGGGTCACAAGGATGTGATTTTTTTTTCCCCCCTTAATGGTGATGGAGAAAGGTAGGGATTTGTTAAAATTGATACACTAGGGGCGGGGAGTTAGCTCAGTGGTTCCGGCGCCTGTCTTGCAAGCGCAAGGGCCCGGGTTCGATTCCCCAGTAACCACATACCATACTGGGCGTGGAGACTCACGCCCAGCAGCAACCAGTACCACATACCACAGTGCCGGGCGTGGTGGCTCACGCCTGTAATCCCAGCACTCTGGAGGCAGAGGCAGCAGGATTGCTGTGATGTGAGTTGGAGGCTGAGCTCAGGGTCAGCCTGAACCACAAAGCGAAACCCTGTCTCAAAAAACCTAAAAAAAAAAAAAATTGATACACTATTCAAGGTTTTGAGAAAATCCCATGGAATGTTCTAGCTTAGAGATTCTGAACTTCTGTTCTGACTACTCTTCTTAATTGTTTCTTTTCATCCACCAGGAAGTGAAGCTGCAGTGCTCCCAAATAGCTATATATTTTCTTCGAGTTTTCCTTGGTTTCAGGTTTAATTAATTTATTTTTTGTGATAGAGTGGATTGAGCCCAGGGTCTTCATACTGAGCAATAGTCTCAGCCTTTTTTATTGTTTTTATTTTGAGACAAGACCACTAGTCCCTAGACTGCCCAGGCTGGGTTCAGACTTGTGGTCTTCCCTCTTTAGCCTTCTTTCCCCTTGCCTGCTGAGATTATAGGCATGTGCAGCCAGTCCTGTCTTGTTTTATTTTTAATATGGCCAACTAGAAAAGGTTGTCCTATCTTTGTCTAACTAGAGTTTACCATCCAACCTTTTGCTTTAAGGGTTAACTGATGAAGTAGTTGAGAAAACTTAGGACATGCAGTAGTTTATTACTTTGTAAAGGGTTAACTTCAAATCTAGGCCATGGCATAGGGACTGACATGCATTTTAATTCTGCCCTTCATTTTATCTGCTAGTGAGCATTCCCTGTTCTTTGTTCCCAAATACGAAATTTGTTTTGTTTTGTTTGAGATAAGTTCTTCCTATGTTGTAGCTCAGGCCGACTTTGAACTCACTGTGTAGTGCAGGCTGGCCACAAACTTAGGGCAATCCTCTTGCCCTCAGCTTTATGAGTCCTGGCATTACAGATGTGAGCCACCACGCCTGGCTTCCAACTCAGAAATTCTTAATCATTAAGGATTATTTTAAATTTTTAGTTATATTCTTGAACACATTTTGTGAAAGAGATTATGTATTACAGTGTTATTCTCCACAATTTTGAGATTTTGTAAGGGTATTTCCTTCTCATTTGCCTCCTGTGCTTTCCCAGCATGCTGTCTGCTGCTAAGTATGATGGTCATGAAACCTCAGTCTTTTTCCATAGTTCTTTCTGGACTACTGAACTTTGCTGGAAATTTTATGGGGTTTGTTTTTGTTGTTTGGTGGTTTGTAGTTTAGTGTTCATTAATAGATTGGGAAAGTAAACTGCCTTCTATTGACATTTTCCTCCCCCTTGCAGGTTATTAAAGTGCTTTTGTTTGTTCATAGGACCAGTTTTACTGTCTTCTGCTTTCTTTTTCGAGACAGGGTCTTGCTTTTGTAATTCAGGATGGCCCTGAGCTCACTATATATGTAGCCCAGGCAAACCTCAAACTCATAGCAGTCCTCCTGCCTCTGTCTTCTGAGTGCAGGGATTATAAGCGTGAGCCACCATACCACCATACTGTGGTATGTGCTACTGATTGCTGGTGGGTGTGAGTCACCACGCCTGGCATTGCTGTATGTAGTTACCAAGGATGGAACTAGGGACCTTGTGCTTGCAAGGCAGGAGCTAGAACCACTGAGCTAAATCCTCAGTTCAGTCTTCTGCTTTCTTAGGTTAACACAGTAACAAAGTTTGAATATTATCCCTTTAGTATGTAAACCCAAGTCTTCTCTCAAAGGAAGTAAAATGAACTCTTGGTGTTTCTCTTTGCCCCTTCCCTCTTAAATGAGGTAGCACTTGTGCCCTTCAACTTTCCTCTTGTCTGTGATGACCATCCTTCCATGGGTCCTTAGTACAGTTTGAGCTATGGAGTGGTTTATATGTTGCTATTCTGGGTCTCTGCTAGTGTTTAAAATGGATATCTAGGAGGGAGGATCATACATTTCCTAATAGCAATGTGTAGCTTTACTTGGCTGAGCCTTACAAAGGGCCATCATCTCGCAAGGCTCCAGCAGGCTGATTCTCTTTATTCTTCTTTAAAAATATCTTCTTTCCAATGCAGGGTTCCTATTTTGTCCCTCCCACCCTTACTTCCTAGGCTCACCGAAGATACAAGATTACTTTCTGAGCCACGTGGAAAGAGGCCGCCAATTGGAGCTTCCAGGAACCCAATATGTGTTAGCATGGCCTTTACACCAACTCGATCTCTAGCACCTCTTTCTGGTTATACAGCATCAGGTAACTGCAGTGTTCAGAACTGTTTTATTCCCTGTAGTGCTTAATGGCATAGTTGGGGAAGCACTGATCCTTCAGTTTCTGAAGTTTTCAGAGAATCTGTGTAAGTCTTTAGTTCAATTTTTTATTTCTCTCATGTTTGGATCACTTATCTATTGGAAGTAAGCAAGAGAACATTTCATCATCTCTGTCATCTTATTCAGATCTCTGGCCCATTCTCTTCCAAAAATCTTTGCTAGGGGCTGAGAAATCCTTGGAAGTAAAATTACTAGGGGAGCTCTTAAGGAAAGTGATCAGTGTATTACTGCCTAGAAGGAATAGCTCCGCTCCATTAAGTTCACCTTAGGTCAGTCACTAAAGGGCCAAAGTACTCTTCTTGTTCTAGAGTGAGTTCTGCCCTTACCAAGGAGGTCCTAGCTCTTTGCACCATGTATTCTCTCTGGGCTCTAGATTTTCACTTTCTTAGTATATGGCGATGGTTAGTGGTGAGGTTTCTTGTGGAATTCTAAGGGAGTGGAAGAAATAGGGGAAATCAAGCTGAGTATGTGATTCATCATTCATTATTGGCATAAGAACTTTAAGGAAAAACGAGATTGTTAGAGCTTTCCTTATAGCAAGTGAAATAATGAAGAGTAATTGGACAAAGAGAAGGGATGTTTCAAGAGTCAGTTCAAAGAGTAATTTCTGAAGAGTAATTTAAGTTTTGGCTATTAGAAGAAGTAGTGCTTTTCATATTTGTAAATGCTCTTTATTTTGGATATACTATTTGCTATTAAAAGTTAATATTTTGTCTGTAGTTTATCATTTAATTCACACTGTTTATAATATTCTTTGTTGTTAAAAAAAAAGCCCTATGACTTTTTGTGGTTAATTTAACCAATAATACCTCTTCCCCCTTTGGTGGTATTTGGAATTGAACCCTAGGCCTTCTTACTGAGCTATATTTCTAGCACCTTTTTATCATTTGGAGACAGGATCTTGCTAAATTGCCCAGGCTGCGCTCAAACGGGATTCTCCTGCATCAGTCTTCCAGAATGACATATGCCACTAAGCATGGCTTCCTATTGTTTGATATTTCTTTCCTTTTTTTTTGAGACAGGGTCTTGCTTTGTAGTTAGGCTGGCCCTGAGCTCAGCCTCCAACTCACATCACAGCAACCCTCCTGCCTCTGCCTCCCAAGTGCTGGGATTACAGGCATGAGCCACCACGCTCGGCACCATGGTATGTGGTACTGATTGCTGCTGGGGCGTGAGTCTCCACACCCAGTATTGTATGTGGTTACCAGGGAATCAAACCGGGGCCCTTGCGCTTGCAGGACAGGCACCAGAATCACCGAGCTAACTCCCTGGCCCTGGTATTTATTTCTTGAATAAAAAATTAACAGGACTCTGGAGTTACTTGCTTCTGTCCCCTCCCTTCCTGTTCCATTCTTCCTTCCTTCTCTCTCTCAGGGTCTAGCTATAAAATTTAGGCTGACCTAGAATTCACTGTGTATCCCAGGATGGCCTTCACTCATGGAGTTTCTCCTGCTTCATCTTCCCAA
Source organism: Petromus typicus (assembly GCA_004026965.1). Classification (NCBI taxonomy): domain Eukaryota; kingdom Metazoa; phylum Chordata; class Mammalia; order Rodentia; family Petromuridae; genus Petromus; species Petromus typicus. The sequence goes on along the minus strand of PVIR01018684.1, from coordinate 11,373 downwards.
GTGCTGAAATTATAACCTTGTGCCACCATGCGTGGCCAGTTTGTGTTTTTTGATTGAGGAGTTGAGATCATTCACATTGAGAATTATTACTGAAGGATACTGATTTAATCCTACTCTTCCTGTTGTGGATTTTTTTCCTGTTTGTTTATTTGCTCTTCCTGCTGGTATATTAATTCCTTTTGAGTAATTGGCATTGTTGGCTTCCTTGTCTCTTTCTAGGATATCTTTGATAGTTTTTGTAGTGCTGGTTTGGTGGCCATGAATTTCTTGAGGTGCCTTTTGTAATAGAAATACTTTATTTCTCCATCAATTGGTTTTGTTTTGTGTTTTTGGTTATTGAGACAAGGTTGTACTGTGTAGCACAGGCTACCCTTGAACTCGTGATCCTCCTGCCTCAGACTCCTGAGTATCAGGATTACAGGCTTGTAATGTGTCACCATGCCTGGCTTCTCTATCACTTTTGAAGGAAAGTTTTCAAGGGTATGTAAGTCGGGAATTTGTTACCTTTTAGGGCTTAAACTCTTCATTCCAACCCCTCCTGGCTTATTTAGATTTGTGTTGAGAAATCTGCTAACTCTAATGAGTTTACCTTTATGTGTGATTTGTTGTTTTTCTATAACAGCTTTCAAGATTCCTGTGATGAACCTCTGATTCTTTGAGTAGTACATGTTACAGAGCGTTTATCTTTTCATCATTGGAGTTTGGGATTCTATATGCCTCATTTATCTGTATGTTTCTCTGTATTTGGAAAATTTTTTGTCATTATTTCTGTGAACAAGTGTTTGTTTTTTTTTTTTAATGCCATGTATGATGTCTTCTGGTTTTTCATTATTTAATTGCTGTTCAATTAGTCTTTGCATCATCTAGCAGTTGTTGAGCCTGTTTTTCATGTTCATTTTTTGTCTTTAAGGTATTTTTGATTAGCTGGTTTTCAAAGGCATCGATGTCTTCTATTTCTGAAATTCTGTCCTCCCACTGGTCGCTTCTGCCCATACTTTCAGTTTGATTTTCAGTCTCTTGGATTTATGATTGAAACTTTTTCATGGACTCTAATTCTTTGGTAAACTGGGTTAGGGTTATCCTGGCATCTGGCTGTGGGAACAGTCCTTCACCTAGTTACTGTGTGGGGGAGCTAAGTAGCTACTTTGTGTTCTTGGTTCAAACAGTGAATCCTTCCCCAGACTGACACCCGACTAAGCACTCCCTTCAGGGATTTGATGGGCATTTGTACTAGAGTCATTCATCAGCTGTTGCTTAGAGAATGATACATAGAATGCAGCAGAACACTGAATTCTTCTTGCAGAATGCAGCTACCACCATAGCCGTTCATTGCAACATTTCCCTGTGAAGAGAAATACTCCCTTTCACTTTGCCTTGAGAGCTGTGGCAAGCAGCTTTGTAATCCACAGTCACAGCCCCATCTCTTCTACCTATTAGGTTCTGTTCCTTCAGTTTCTCTGTACTTTAAAAAAATTTTTTTGTAGGCTGAGGAGTTAGATCAGTGGTTCCAGCATCTACCTGTCAAGCACAAGTCCAGAGTTTGATCCCTGGTACTACATACTACAATGCTGAGTGTGGTGACTCATGCTTTAATCTCAGCACTTGGAAGGCAGAGGCAGGAGGATAGCTGTGAGTTCAAGGCCAATGTGGGCTACATAGTGAGTTCAGCACCAGCCTGAACTACAAAGCAAGACTCCGTCTCAAAAAAATAAACCCAACAACCACAAAATTTTTGTTTTGCTTTAATCAGCTGCCTCTTGGTTCCTGGGGAACTACTTATGTTTTGGTTTCTTCTCCAAGTTGTTTGCCAGTCTGGATACCAAATCTCAGGGCAAATTGTTGTCATTTATACTCTGCCTTTTTTTTTTTCTTACTTTGACATGGTATTCCATTTGTATCCATATGCTTTTTTTTTTTTAAGATTTTTTGAGACAGGCTCTCGCTTTGTAGTTCAGGCTGGCCCTGAGCTCAACCTCAAACTCACATTACAGCAATCCTCCTGCCTCTGCCTCCCGAGTGCTGGGATTACAGGTGTGAACCACCACGCCCGGCACTGTGGTACTGGTTGCTGCTGGGCGTGAGTCTCCACGCCCAGTATTATATGTGGTTACGGGGGATTGAACCCTGGTCCTTGCGCTTGCAAGACAGGCGCCGGAATCACTGAACTAACTCCTCGGCCCTGTATCCATATGCTTTTGACTCTTAGGAATAAAGGTACTCTGAATATCTGAACATTCCTATAAATTTTTTTCCTTTATTATTTTTTTTTAACATTAGAGATATGTTTTCATTTGCTAACCTTTGCTACTATATAGTAGGACCCTGTCTCCACAATGAGTTAACTATAAATGTGTGGTCAAATTCTGTTTGTTTCTTTGTCCTTGTGCAGAATTGTAATGATTGTAGCTTGAATTAAATAGTGTAAACATAACCAGTTTTCTTATTCTTTTAAAATTTTTTGGTGCTAGAGATTGAACCCAGGGTTTAATGTGTGCTAAGCCTGTAGTCCAACACTGAGCTATACTCCTAGCCCCTCAGCTTTGTGGGTTTTTTTTTTTTTTTTCCAAAATTCTCTGGATTTTGCTAGGACCTTTACAATTTCATAAAATTTTAGATTTCATTTCTGTTAAAAAAAAATGAGATTTCGACTGTGATTCCATAAAATCTCTAGATCAACTTAAAATGGACATAACAGTATTATCTTTTGTTCCTTGAACATGGCATATTTGCTTAATTCCTTTAAAATTTATCTCAGTAGTGTTTTGAGTGTTTTGGGTTTAGTCTCTCCAGACCTTGCAGTCATAGAATGACTGTGGCTAAACTAGCCATCAAGCTAAAAGCCATATCTCTTTTTATGATCTAGTAAGTTCCACATGTCACTTCTGTCTCATCCTTTTGGTTAGAAGCAAATCACAAGCCTTCTCAGAGTCAAGGGAAAAAAAAAATAAAATTACCTCTAGGTAATTACAATGTCAAAGTCTTACCCTAGAAATGCATATGGGTTAGAAGGTATTGTTGCATTCATCCTTGGAGAAAACAAAATATTACTCCCTGACACATTCTACCCTCTGGCTACAGTAATTTATATTCCTTTCTCATGGAAAATGTACTTACTGGCCCTTTTTCCTTATCATCTCTAATGTCTCAGCTCATTATATCATCAATGCTAAGTCCAAGACCTTGTCATCTAACTCAGAGCCACAAATGGACACAGCTTGATCCTTGTATCTACCTTCTATTATCAGTTTCTCTAGATCTGGAGGTTTTTAGGGGTGTAGTGGTAGGAAAAAGACAAATTGTCTGCTCTTCTGTCAACCTAATGTGTTGGGATAAAGATACAGTAGACACAATCATTCAGAAAGTGCATGGGTTTGGAAGGAATGAAAAGTACCTTGGAGTCATTTTTTTTTTTTTTTTTTTTTTTTTGAGACAGGGTCTCACATTTGTGGTTCAGGTTGGCCCTGAGCTCAGCCTCAAACTCATATCACAACAATCCTCCTGCCTCTACCTCTCGAGTGCTGGGGTTACAGGCATGAGCCACCACGCCTGGCACTGTGGTATGTGGTACTGGTTGCTGCTGGGCGTGAGTCTCCATACCCAGAGTGGTATATGGTTACTAAGGATCGAACCCAGGTTCTTGCGCTTGCAAGACAGGCGTCGGAACCACTGAGCTAAATCCCCGGCCCTATTTTAGGGTTTTGAGACGGGGTCTCACTTTGTAGTTCAGGCTGGCCGTGAACTCAGCCTCCAACTCACATCCCAGCAATCCTCCTGCCTCTGCCTCCCGAGTGCTGGGATTACAGGCGTGAGCCACCATGCCCGGCACTGTGGTATGTGGTACTGGTTGCTGCTGGGCGTGAGTCTCCAAGCCCAGTATTGTATGTGGTTACTGGGGAATTGAACCCGGGTCCTTGTGCTTGCAAGACAGGCGCTGGAACCACTGAGCTAAATCCCCGGCCATTTTTTAGGTTCTTTTGAGACAGGGTCTCGCTTTGTATTTCAGGCTGGTCCTGAGCTCAGCCTCAAACTCACATCACAGCAATCCTCCTGCCTCTGCCGCCCAAGTGCTGGGATTACAGGCGTGAGCCACCACGCCCGGCACTGTGGTATGTGGTACTGGTTGCTGCTGGGCGTGAGTCTCCATGCCTCGTATTGTATGTGGTTACCAGGGAATCGAACCTGGGCCCTTGCGCTTGCAAGACAGGCGCTGAAACCATTGAATTAAATCCCCGGCCCACCTAGGAGTCATTTAATCCATAGCAATCTTAAAGTCCCTTGCTGAGACCTGGGATATAGCTCGGTATTTAGAGTGCTTGGCTAGCATGCCTGAGTCTCTGGGTTTAATCCATAGTATCGCAGAAAAAACACTAAAATAAATCAGCCAAACAAAGAAGCAAAACCGTAGCTGAGAACAATTTGTCAGTCCTTGATTAAAACTCAACACAGGATGCTGGAGATTTATCTCAGTGGTTCTGGCACCTGCCTTGCAAGCACAAAGTCTGAAGGGTTCAGTCCCTGGTAACCACATACCACAGTGTTGGGTGTGTTGATTCATGCCTATCAGCAGTCAGTACCACAAACCACAGTGCTGGGTATGGTGGCTCACACCTGTAACCCCAGCACTCAGGAGGCAGAGGTAGGAGGGTTGCTGTGAGTTCTAGGCTTGCCTGGGCTACATAGTGAGCTCAGGGCCAACCTGAACTACAAAGCGAGACCCTGTCTCAAAAAAAAAAGAAAGAAAGAAAAAAGAAAAACCATAGGGTCTAATTCTTTGTGGCTTTTGTTTATAACCTCTGGACTCTTAATTCTGCCCTCTGAGAAATGCTTTTTTTCACAAAGAGTAGCCTACATTCCAATTTAGTAGGTATCTTGGCCTACTGACTGCCTCTACAAGTTTGAGGGTTCAGATTCCCTTTTTCGTTTTATGTGCTTTGTCCCTTTCAGTTCTAGCTGATAGATTCCTTTATAAATCCAGATGTTAGTACACAGTTCACTTCATCAGACAAAAGTCAGACCCACAAATTTCTTTGAGACCATCTCTTTTCTACTTGGCCTTCCTGGAAGGCTGCTTTGGGATAATTACTCTAAGATTTTTCTAAGCTCTATTGTTTTAACAGAGAAGGTTTGGTGAATATGCCTTTAAGGTCGCTATGAGGCAGTACTCTCAGCATTTCTGAGATTATAAGAGAGGTTTCACAGAGCTCCCCTGTTTGATCTCTGTTTTCCATGTTACTGTGGGTGACAAAAAGTTGCCAAACTTTTGACCTGGTGTAATAAGCACTTTCATCTAGATGCCTTTAATTTTTCTTTTAATCCTTCACCAGTAATCTTCTTGAAGTCCCTTAGAATTATATTTCCTGCCTTCTTGTGTCACTTCTAGTTTTCTCTAATTACCTAATTCCAAATACAATACCAAGCTTAATTTTTTCATTGTGGCAACACAGAGATACCACATTTGCTTCAGTTACTGTTACTGTGTCATAGGTCACTCTAAAATATTTGCTGTTTTTCTTGGTTTCTGAAGATAAGCAATTTCGAAAGGACCTGAGTAGCAGACTAATGTGGACCATCTAAGTTTTTCTGGTTGAATATTTTTTTATCTTTCATTTTTAGTTTTGAGTTGTAGTATTATATGTTTCCCAGGCTGACCTCGGGCTCCTGGGCTCAGCTTCTCTCCTGCCTCACCTCCTGAGTAGATGATATATTTTTCATGACTGCATCATATTTTCCTGGTTCTTTGCATATCTAGTGAATTGATTAAATAATAGTCATTATGGATAAAATACATTGTAGAGACACTGCATTGTGTTATTTTCCTCTGATCAGTTCATTTTCATTAAATTTTTTTATTTTGTATTGGAAATTGAATCATTGTAATTTTGACATTCCATTGAATCACTGATAACTCATTTTGATCTTGTGAAGCTTTGGTTTTATTCATTTACTTATTTATTATGACTGTGAAAGGGGGGTGGGATTTAGCTCAGTAGTTCTGATGCCTGCCTTTCAAGTGCAAGGTCATGGATCCAATCTCTGATACAAAAATAAATAAATAAATAAAATTATGACTGTGAAAAAGCTTAATAGGACAGGACTCAACATCTAAATTCTGTATATAGTCTGAAGGCTTTGTTAAGAAAGGTTTGGTATAGGATTTATATGCTAGGATAGATTATTTATTATTCTATGGGAAAGACTTTCTGTTGTCTCAGATGGATGGTGAGGTTGTTAATAAGGTGTTAATGAGATCTTTCCACTCTGGCAGGTCTAGAAAATTCCCATGACACTGCTCTTATTCTAGCACTGTTAGACTTCTAGTATGTCTTTTTTTTCTTTTTTTTTTTTTTTTGAGACAGGGTCCTGCTTTGTAGTTCAGGCTGGCCCTGAGCTCAGCCTCAAACTCGCATCACAGCAATCCTCCTGCCTCTGCCTCCTCAGTGCTGGGATTACAGGCATGAGCCACCACGCCTGGCACTGTGGAGTGTGGTACTGATTGCTGCTGGGTGTGAGTCTCCACACCCAGTATTGTATGTGGTTACTGGGGGATCGAACCCGGGTTCTTGCACTTGTAAGACAGGCGCCGAAACCACTGAGCTAAATCCCCGGCCCCTAGTATGTCTTTTCTGTTCTGAATCCAGTAACTGCTGCTATCTGGTAAGCTTAGGGTAGTATGTACATGTATAGTCAAGCCTGTAGTCACAGACTCATGGAATTACCCGGACTTCTAGGATGGTCCCTTTTTGCATGACTCCCTTCTTCCAGTGCCCTCTCCAAAATTTCATCTACTTGATCTGCTCCAGACTCTGATCTCTGCCTCCTTATTTTAATGGTGTGTGTGTTGTTTTGTTTTTTGGACTGGAGCTGTTTGTGCTGCAATAAGAAGTGTTTCTAGGCAGAGTACTGAACAATCGATTCACCTTGTAAATGTCTTGTGCTGCCTATTTGACACTTCTCTCCTATCTTATCCAATTGTATCATTATTTAAATTTATTCCCATTACTATTACTGTATTACAAATTGCCCTAAAACTTACTCGCTTAAATAGTCATTGTATTTGCTCATGATTTTGAGGTAGATGTTTTGGAAAGTGGTAACTGGACACTTTATTCTCAAGCAATTCCAAGTGTCTGAAGACTGTGCATCCCTGTGACTCACTTGGCTGAGCTATTGCTGGTTGGTGGTAAATTCGGCTGACTCTGCCTTCTGGAGTCACTTCATATGTCACTCTTTATGTGGTGGCTGAGGGTTCTAAAGGCAGTGTCCCAGATTGCAGAGCAGATTTTGCATTGGCTTTTATCACCTAGTCTCAGTAGTTATATAGTGTCACTTCTTCTGATTAATCATAAGTCTACTCAGACATAAGGAGAAAAGAGCCCTGCTCTTTTAAGAGGGAGAGTCAAATAATTTGTAACGAATCATTTTTAAAAATTACCTCAGAGAGCTAATGCAGGCTGTTACTCTCTTTGACCCCATCTTAGTTACTTTTCTTATTGCTTGGACCAAATACCTAACCCCCACAAGTTAAAGGAGGAAAGGCTCATTGTAGCTCACAGTTTATAGAAGTTTCATTCCATAGTCAGCTGGCTCTAAGATAAGGTGGAATGACAGAGGGGAATAGTAGAGCAGAAAGGGCCCATGACAGGGCAGGCAGAAAGCAGCATGCCTGCCTTCCTCCTGTCCCTTTTTATTCCATCCAGGCTACAGTTTATTGGGTGGTGCTACCCACACTCAGGGTGGGACTTCTGTTTTGAGTGAGTTCATTCAGCTCTACCCAGGACAGTGGTAAACTAATTCATTATTACACCCTTCCTTAATCCATTATCCTACACCCATGATCCAGCCACCTCCCAAAAGCCCCACCTTTAAGCTCATGAGGCTTTGCAGAGATATCTAGAATACCAGCCATAACAAGTAGAAGTTTAGGTCTCAGGTACCTATACTATGTATATATGTATGTATGTATGTATGTATTTTGAGATAGAATCTTGCTTTGTAGTTCAGGTTAGCCCTGAGCTCATTATATATCCCAGGTTAGCCTCAGACTCACAGCAATCCTCCTTCCTCTGCCTCCCGAGTGCTGGGATTACAGGCATGCACTACCATGCCTGGCCCATCTGTTACTTTCATAAACAGATATTTTTACAGTCATTCATGCCATCTTCTAAATTTTCCTTAATCTGGTTAATCTTAGATTTGTTTTTGTGTCATCTTGAAACTCTTGGATCCATTTTTCATGCTCCCCTGTTATTTTTTTCCATGTTCTCTTTATGGTATATGGTCATCTTCATCAAACTTTTGTATTCTCACACTGTCCTCACATTAGTCACTTCCACTGCCCATACTTTGAATAGAATTTTAGAGGTAATAGGGAAAAATTGAAAAATAAAGAAAAGGAAGATAAGGAGAATAAAAGTAAAAGATCCTATTAAGTAGTAAAAGAAAATTAATAGACTTAGATAAAAGTAACAGAAAAGGAAAAGGGAAACAAGAAGCAAAATAAAGATAAAGCAAAAAAAACCAGACACAAAATCCAATGAAGAAAAGAGAAATAAAACACAAATCTCTGTTTTTGAATGAGTGAGTTCTTTCCAGGGTCTGCAATATTGGAACCCACCACATAGGCAAGGGGAAGCGAGCCACTGTTTAGACCTGTCAGCACTCACATTTTTGTGTGGGAATGCTTAATCTTGCATCACCATTCTTGCTTAAGTTGTGTTCATATTCAGCCACAATGTTTTTGACATCCATACATTATAGGTTGTAGATCACACATCTTACCGTACCACTTAGGGAACATGAAGTGATAGTCTACCTGTTGACAGACAAAGTGAAGGGACTTGCTTAATGTCACATAGTGAGCATGAGCTGCATTTGGAACAGAGCTACCTGTTCTCTATGCCTTTCTTGTATTCTGAGACTATGAAGCCTCCTCTCTCTGACCGTTGTGCTAAGTGAATAAAAGTGAGGGCTGTCATTTGTAGTGGGCCTTTTCTAGGTCACGCTTGGTTCTGGGCACACACACTGTTTGGTCTTCACAACAACTCTGAAGTGTGAGTATCATTGTCCTTATTTTATAGATATATATCCAACAACATTAAAGAGATATAACTTGCCTTATGTCTCTTACATTATCACATTAGGTTACCAGCTAGTAAGTTGCAGAGTTGCAATTCAAACCCAGCTGTATCATCCCTACTCTCCCCAGAGTAAAGCCATGTCTTCTTCCTTGGTTTTTCAGACCTGTCCCTGGAAAGCATGTGTGGCACTGAGCATGCTCAGCTGGGGGAAGATGGACAGCAACCACCACGGTGCACTTCAACTACCTCATCTCAGTCTGAGCCTTCAGAGCAGCTTAGGCACCACCAAGGCAAGATTCTAGCCTCTGAGGACCCCAAAAAGAAGAGGGCCCAGAAGCCCTCTCACATGAGGAGAAATATACGGTGAGCTGTGTTCTGGGAAAAAGGGGAGGGGATGATACTGGTATTAACATTGTTGTAAGGTTGGCAGTAGCAGAACTGGTTTGGATAGGAGAGTCCTCTCTTTGAAGGAGAAAAGTGCCCAATCCTGTGCCATTTATAAAGAAGGTAAGCTCAGGACCTGTGGGACAGGTTGTTTGAGGATGCAGGAGCGATGTTAAACAAAGTCTGTGTACTTTGAAACTTGAGGTCACTCAGACATCTAAAGTTGTATGTAGTGGCCCAAGGATGATAGGTGGCCTCAATTAGACTTTCCATTTCTTTCTTTGTTATTCTTTATATCTCAAAACAAGAAGAGGTTTTAAAAAATTTATTTTTAGAATGCAACTTCAGGTTAGGGATGAGGGAGGCCGTCTGGTCTGAAACAGGTTTTCTTCCTTGAGCTAAAAGATGAGCACATGTGAACTTCTTTAGTTATCCAGTCCTTAGTAACCCTTCCTTTGGCCAAATAGCCACTAGTGCCATTGAAATGAGATAAGTGATTGTTTTCTTCTGCTCCACTTTTTCTTTTTAAAAACATATCTATAAATTGATAGTATTACTCTAAGTTTGAGAATAAAGATGTGGAATCCATAATTTTACTTTTCTGTATAACAGCTTTGTTTTTAATACTTTCAGTTTTATGAATCATATTAATCTGTTTTACTTTTTCTGTCATGTACAGAGGCAAGATAGCAGGGATGTCTATCAGCAAGTTAAATAATGTGGAAAATATGTTAGTCCAGAACCATCTGAATTTGACCCCTCCCCCTATCCTGCACATTTTGTAGGTTTGGTGAGCTGAAATGGCCTGTCCTCTCCACTTAGTTCTTTGAATCTAGCAAGGGTGATTTCCCTCTTTTGCTTGCCTTTACATTGCTGACATCATTATTTTTCTTAAACATGCCTAAAATCTTAAGTGAACTCAAGTGGTCTCTCTTTTCAGAAAGCTACTCCGGGAGGATCAGTTGGAGCCCGTTACCAAAGCAGCACAGCAGGAAGAGTTGGAAAGAAGGAAACGGCTGGAGCAGCAGAGGAAAGATTATGCAGCCCCCATTCCCACAGTTCCCCTGGAATTCCTCCCTGGTGAGCAGAGGAAGTGGCAGGCCCTGGGCTCCTACTGTGGCCAAAGATAGATATGGAATAAAAGATTATGGCCTCTCAGAAATCCATTAAAGTCATTTACCTTGTAAGTTCTAGGCTAGCCTGATATATATTCAGGCTCGCCTGAACTACATATTTATACTTTTATTAGAAAATGGGGTGGAGGTGGGGGGATTGTAGATAAATGTGCCATCTCAGATTGATTTTCTTGAGATTCTTGCCTGTAGCTTTGGATCCTGACATGCCAGGGGTTATTTTACTTTTTCTAATTGTCTTGTAGATAACAGGAAGAAAGCATTAGTAGAGAAAAGGAATTTGGGAAGAAGCCTGATGTTTTTGCTTTCTGCTTTTCTTCCCAGTGGATTCTCCCTATGACAGTAGCAAATGAGGTGGGATGGTGAATCATTTTGGGAAAAATTTTTGAGCTAAATGTTATTTGACATTCTTTTCCTTCTTTCTTTTCTTAGAAGAAATTGTCTTAAGAGCAAGTGATGGTCCTCAATTGCCTCCTCGGGTCTTGTCCCAAGAAGTCATTTGTTTGGACAGTAGCAGTGGCAGTGAGGATGAAAAAAGCAGTCGAGATGGTAAGATCAAGCCAGAGATGCCTCCCTTCACTTCTTTTTTTTTTTTTTTTTTTTAATTATCTTTATTGGTACATTAAATATACACATCATGATTGCACTCCATAATGGGGATTTGTACCAGTATAAGACACAACTTAATTCTCATTTTTTCCCATAGCCCCACCCACCCTACCACCCCCCCATATATATAAAATTTGTTTCCTTACTTTTTTGTTACAATCTCAACATTG
>PVIR01018683.1:0-33090 GCA_004026965.1 Petromus typicus | reverse complement strand
GGCACCCTGCTGTGCTCTGGGCGTGGGTCTAGGCCAAGAGTTCAGGCCCCAGCCTGGCGCTGACCTTGAGATAGCCACTCTGTCTGTTTGCGGCACAGTCTCTTCATCTATATTCACAACCGGTCTCTCCACCTGCAAAACCTTCAGTGCTTCCAAAGCGCTCCGCAGGCCTCATCTCAGGTGATCACCTGAGCTCAGATGGTGGGAATTACTCTGACATTTCACTTAGAGAAACTGAAGCAATCGGGTAAAATACCCAGGCCCTCCACTCTGCCACCGTGTAAGGTGGCTACACGACCTAGAAGGTAACATTGAGGCCACGTGCCACACCCTTCATCCGGGGAGGGCCAGGGTGGGTGAGAGAAGGTGGCAGCCTGGGAGGGGGACACAGGGAGCGAGACAGGGGCACAGCCTTCCCTGCCTTCCTGCTGGGTTGCCTGGTGACAGGATGCCAGGGCGACGTGGACATGTGCGATAGTCTCAGCTGCTGCCAGCACCTTGGACGAGTCTCCTGGGAGCGGCACATCAGAGGATTCGCGTCACCTCCTCCGGCCTCCTGCGCCCCAGTGGCTCTGACGCGCTCCCTCAGCCCTTCCCAGCACCGGCTCTTCCCACGTAGCTGCCTCCTCTGGTTACATGGTTGGCTGTCCCGCCCCACTCAGAAGCACATTTTCCCGCTCACTGGGGTTCTGGCCTCGCCCAGTTGGCTCTCTTGGGTCCCTTCTCTCTCAGAGGCTGTGGGTGGTACTGCAGAAAGGCAGGCTGGCAGGCTGGGTGTCCCTAACGTCCCTGGGAACATCGGCCAGTGTGTCCTGCTGGACGAGGGGAAACGTTGCTACTCCTGGGAGACACCCTGGGGGTCCCACTGGGCCACCCCTGAACTGCACAGAGTGCACCAGCTGTGTCTCTGTTTTGTTTTTTCATGAACCTCTTCCTGGCCGTGGCTGATTGATCCAAGGGTGGGCACAAATCAGTCAATCAGCTCATTTTATCTGAGAACTTAGAAATAAGATCAATAAGACGTGAGTGGGGGAGGAAGAAAAGAGGGGGGCAAGGGGGAGTGTGAGCCGAGCCAGGCACTTGAGGTGGTGCGGGAACGCCGGCTGCGGCACCCCGGGGCCTCTTCTGCGAGTCCCTCCCTGGAGTCAGACCCCAGGTCTGCTCCGAGGCTGCGCTGGAGGGAGACTCCCCTGCGTGCTTGGAGCGCCGTCCTCTGTGAGGGCCCGGGGTCCTCTCTGGCACACCGTGTTCGCTTCACACCCATCCTGCCTGTGCCCACTGCCTGTCCTGGGTCTGGGTACCCGGCCCCTAAAGCCTGCACTGCCCCTGCCTACCCTGGCACACCGCGGGGGTCGCTCACAGCGCCCGCAGGCCTGGAGCTGGTCTCTCCATTGAATAAGGTGCCCGCATGTGGCAGACAAGCAGTGACTTCTGACCGCACTCTCTCCTCAGAGGTGCCTAGCTCTCCAGGGGGGGGTTCTCTGGTGTGCCCACACCCCTACCCACAGTGACCCACAAGAGGATTCCTTCCTTTAGTGCGGCAGGCCATTCAGCGCCAGGACACAGACCGGCAGCGGCTGGAGCCTGAGCCCTGGGCCATCAGAGGGCCTCTCTTTTGGAATCGTTGAGAAGAAAAGAGATGTACCCCAACACCCACCAATTTGGAGCTAGAAAACCAGGGTTGTGGGGATTGGAAGGTTCAGGAAAATGCATTTCCAGGGATAGTAGCACAGGGGCAGGGTCTTGGATGGAACCCAGCCACCAGCCCAGCCACCACCACCCCTGGGCCTCAGCAGGGGCTTTGCCTCCGTAGCTCAGCCGACCTTCAGACCCCACGTGCATCTGGGGGGCTGCACACTGAAGTCACATGCGGGGACAGCTCGCCGGTGCCGAGCACAGACAGACCCGGTCGTCCGGCTCAGAAGCAAATGACGAGCACACCACACCGAGGACTGTAAGCGTCGAAAACTTGAACCTTTTTAAAACCAAGATTATGTTTTAACCAAGGAGGAGCTGTTCTCCGCACTCCTGTGCACTTTGGACACAGCTGGGTCTTCGCAGGAGCACCCGAGAAGTACGCTGCAAGGTGAGGGCTCTGGGGCGACTGGGACGTGGCCACTCACCTTGGACAGGTCCACCAGAGTGTTGGCCTGGTCGCTCAGCTTCCTCTGCTCCATCTTCACACTCCTCAGTCTGTGGGGAGAGGGAGCCAGAGCCTCAGGCCGTGTGAGGGCTGGCCCCGGACTCTGCAGCCCGCCCTTCTGCCTGACCTTGGCACTCAGTGGGGTCAGTGGGGGCAATGGCAAAGCCAGAGGCTTGTTGGGCCCCGGAACGACAGACGCTTGCGTGCTGGTGCGTCGACCCTAGTCACTCGGTCCCCCGGCTTGCTCTGGGCGGCTACCTGCTTCTCCCCTCCGCGTGGGCTGTGTCCCCCACGGGCACCCTTTCCCCACCTTTCAGTGGTCCCCAAACCTCCAGGGGTCATCCCTTACTTTTTTTACTACGCTTAAAAAAAAAAGTACTCCTAGCTGGGCATGGAATGGCATGCCTGTAATCCCAGCCCTCTGGGAGGCTGAGGCAGAAGGATCACAAATTCAAGCCCAGCCACATGAGATCCTGTCTTAAAATTTTAAAAGGCAAAAGAAAGTTTGGGGATTTGGTTGGGTTTAACCGCTCCCACCCCCACGCCATCACACACACATACACACACATGCACATGAGTGCACACGTGTGCACACACATGCACATGAGTGCACACGCACGCGCGCACACACGCACGCACACACCAATCTATCGCAGCAGGTAGGTGGTCTTGCGTTGTGGTACAGGGGCGTGTGAGTGACACGAGGCCCTGGGTTCTCTTGCTCTTGTTTTAATCCCACAGCAGCCCACCCACACCCGGCAGGTGCAGTAGGTGACTAAGTGGACTGGTCTGGGCCGCACCGGATCTCAGCTCGGCCTGCTCGCCGTCTGAGGACCCGCTCCCTCCGCCTGGCCCTGCCGGCTGCGCTGCTGGGGTACTCACTGGTGGATCGCCTGGAGGAACTTGCGCTGGTGCTTCCTGACTTTGGCGTGGTCGATCTTCTTCAGCAGCTTCGTGTGTTTGTAGATCAGCCAGGTCTCCCGGAGGACGTTGGCCGCAGCATTCTTGATCTAAGGGGAAACAAAGCCGCTGCTGTCAGGCGCTATTTCCTGGGTCGAGTGAACCGCTTCTCCCGGTGCCGTTGTCATCTTCCTCCTCACAGACAGTTCTGCAGTGACCTGTTTTCTTAATCAAGATCACGGAACTCTGAGAGGAGAGGATTAACATGCATCCCTCGTTAACGCGGCACTGGACAGTGGACTGGAGCTCGGCGCGGAGCCGTGGTTCTTCTGCCTTCTTAATTATGTTAGTGCTGCCGTGTGTGCTGCTGCCGAGGCTCTATGTGGGCAGCTGCCTCAGCAGGGCCTGGAGGCCCCGTAACCCGTGGGTAGATAGTCTGTGCCCTCGCTGCCCTCGCAGGCAGAGCACCATACCTCGTCTGGCATGCACGGTACATGCGGCACATCTCTTGGATTTAGCAGGTAGACAGAGTTCCTACGAGCTGGGGACTTTGAAAGGCCTCTTTGAGGGAACATCTTCCCCACTGATAGGAACCCTAAGTACCACGTCTGCTCCTTCCTTTCCAAAATGGTCAAAAACGTTTACAGTGCAGTTTTGAGTGTAAATGTCAGTGGCGTAAAACTGAAATAATTTCAAAGCACTGTCTGAAACTCAGCGAGGTGCCGAGGTGTGAACTGGGAGCCCCCCCCACGGCTGGCACACGCTTCCACATATGACGCTGTCATCTGTTGGTATGGAAACCACTGATATCTCCCTGCTCTCGACTGAGACGAGGCATATCAGTGGCATCCAGATGGCAGAGGACAGAGTTTTAATCCAAACACAGACATCTTCAGCAATTAGTAGCGAGAGCAAGAGAAACATTCCTTACTAAGCACGAGCTCGACAGAGTTTTGATTCACTGTCTCCGTTTCCTCAGCCATGCGCGCTGGCTCCGGTCCGCGGGCCCAGGCCTGCAGGTGAGAGGCAGCCGCGGAGAAGCCAGGCCACTGGCCAGAAAGGTTTTAATCCAGTTGGAGAGCACAGGCTTGCCTCTTCAGACTGACACCAACAGATGGGGCGTGTGAAGACACGGAGATGTGTGGGAAGGCCTAGGAAATGTTGCTTTGCAGCCTGATAACTTTCGTGTGTGTTTCAAAAATTTATTACTAAAGCTGGATTATATTTTTTCATTGGCACTGAAGTGATGTTTTTAAAGGAACAGCTACGTCTTCTCAGAATGTCTACGTGACATAAATATGGCTTTTTGTTCAGTAAAATCCACTGCAAAAATGGTTTTAAATGGCTTAGTCACCCCCCTCAGAGACTTTGCTGCCAGCTGGGGAGTGAGTGGGGGGTAAGCAGAGGCTGGAGACCCAAGTCGGGCAGGGAGGGAGCAGGAAGAGGGTGGTCTCGGGACCTGCCCAGGCCAGAGCACACACCACTGTGGTCCTGCTGGTGCTGTGGGCCACGTGGCACGGGTCTACGCAACTCCCCAGGCGTGCAGTGCCCTCGGAAAGCGGCCAACGAGCAAGAGGGTAGAGCCTGTCCTGGCCTGGACCAAGAGCCGCCAGCCGCTCTGGTTGCTGACAGGGCCACAGAGGGGTAGTGCGGACAGGCCTTGAACAGTGTGTGGAGCGAGCAAGGTGCAAACCTCTCCAGTGGGGACCTCAGCAGGCTCTGCCAGTTGGGAGCAGGTTAGAAGCAGATGCTTAACTACCCTGCGACCAGGAGAATACATCCTCACCCTAATGGCTGCTAAGGGGCTCCTTGGGTGCTGTGGAGCTGCTGGTGAGGGTGACAGCCGGCATTTGCGAGGTGCCAGGTCCAAGTCAGGCGCAAGACTGTCCCGTGCTCACTCCCTGGAGCCTCATGGCCCACTGTCAGACAGGGGTGAACTGCATTCCCATTTTACAGATGGAGAAACTGAGTCACACAGCAAGGCCATACAGTTATCAATGGCCGATGGGGTCAGCGTGGATTTGACTGTTACAGAAACTATAAAGTGCTCACAAATACTAATTTTTACCATCCAACCAATTCTCCACTCAGAATTGGAGAAATTGTTCTAGAGATGGGATTTGGGCCCAAGTCCCACAGCTAGCGAATGTCCACGTCAAGACAAGAGCCACGGCCAAGAGTCCAGCAGGCTTCACATGGCCTACAGGAAAACTCAACCAGATTTCATCTCAGAAACAAAATTATTTCCTGTTTTGAGAATCAAGGAATTGGAAAGGACATTAGATCATGTTTTTGTTTTAGATCATCATGGCCTTCACCTAGCAACACAGCAGAACACTGAGTCTGTGTCCTGCACTTCACTTCGGCCCCAACCCCAGACACCACAGCCAGTGCCACCTGGCAGCCGAGCGGCAGCCCCATCTCCTTCGGGGCAGCTGGCCCTGTGCACGCAGCAAAGCGCTATTACATGCAGGTCCTTGTGCCGATGGGAATTAATCGCCAGCAAACAGCCTGGTACAAAGCTAAGCAGATCAATATCTGCACAAGAAAAAGAAATAAGCTTTTAACTGTGCTGTGCCCTCCCGGTAGGCAGTAACGCTTGTGCCCAGCCAGGCCCTCTGTGCCACCCGGCTGCTGCTCCGGCATTGTGGTGGATAGGGCCGCCCAGGACCTGCTGTGCATGCTGGGGCCTGGGGTACCCTCTGAGCTCTCCCGGGGTCAGGGCACTGGGCCTACTGACGTTCCCATGATTGGGGGTGAGGCAGGGCTTGAGCAGGGCAGCCAGGGTGGGGTGGGTCAGGACAGGTCGCAGGACAGCTGGTTAAGGTCCCTGTGTGAAACAGCGTTCGCCGCCTGGCTTCCAACCCCCGGAACACGAAGACTTCTGTGAGTCCATAAACGCTCCACTCTCCTTTCCTCTGACTTGGGCCAGGGAAGGGCTCCGTGACCTTAACTTAAGGGCTCCGTGACCTTAACCACCGCAGGGAGGATCGGTGGGCCCAGGGTGAGGGCGCCCAGCTCGGAGCCCGCTGATGGCTGACGTCTAGCGAGCACTTACAGTGTGCCAGGCGCATGCCTGCCTTGCTTCACTAACCCCGAACAACCAGACAAGTGGAGAGACTGTGAGCGCCTCTCAGATGTGTGGCTGAGCGCTGAGCCTCGCTTTCCTTCTTCATTCATTCTCTGAAGATTTAATGAGCATATACAGCAGACCCGACCCTGTGCTGGGAAGTGTTAGACTTCTGCCCTCATCTGCTTTACAGCCTCACGCAAGACACACTAGCACTGAATGTGCAATACTACCAGAGAAAGCACAGCAGGGCACACGGCTGGAGAGCTTTTCAGCGCTGCTGATCAGTGAAAGGGGCTCGTGCGTTATACGCAGGGGCACCTAACGGTGCCTGGCCCCAGGCCTGGCCACACCGCCTCAGTACACGGTCGCTTGACCCACGTTCTGGCACCGAACGTGCCCTCTTCTCCCCTGTCCCCTCTCCACCCTCTTGGCCACAGTGCACCTGTAAAGTCACGGTCTTGCCAAGGTAACCTGCCACTCGCTCGTCGGCAGAGGCCATGGGCTGCAGGAACCGTGGGGTGTGGGTGTGAGGGTGACGAAAGGGGCCTCCGTCTGGGGCACCCCGGGCCGCAGGGAATCCCCAGGAAAGTGATTACTGGCACATTCATCCTTCGCACCGTCAGAGCCGCTCCCAGGGTGGGCAGGGAAAGAGAGGGCCTGCACGACAGTCACGCTCACTCTGGGAGGCCCAGCCCGGCCTCTCCACACGCGGGCTGCAGGGGGCCCTCGTCCCGGCCCCTCCTTGCCTCACCCCGCCTCCAGCCTGCAGTGGGAAACTGTGGGGGGGAGAGAGGCAGAGAGGAGACACAGTCCTGTGGCTCCAAGGTGGAGTTTGGGGCTCTTCCCAAAACAGCCGGGGAGTGCGCGTGGATCATTTCATAGTGCTGTTGATGGGATACTTTGGAATTAGACTGGCTTTTCTCTCCAGCAGGCCTGGGACCCAGCCACCAGGCCAGACCCCAGAGGAATCACGGGGCTTGCGCAGGGGAGATGCTTCCAGCCTGCAGCTGCCCTCGCAGGTGCCCAGGCTGGCTCGGCCTCCCTGGCTGGGCCTCCCTGCGCCTGATCTGACAGGACAGAACTTTTCACAAAACGAGGGGATGTAAACGGCAGTCTGCTTCTGGGAGAATCAGCTTGACTGATTGTCTGACTTGTTTTAAAGCGATAAAGACTCGCCCTGGGAATGTGCAGTGGCCTCAACCCGTGTGGGTCAGCTGACCAGGGCCTTCTGCCAGACTCTGTTCCTGGCGCGGCACTGTTCTCTCCATAACACGCTCTTACGTTGAAGAAATCGTTGAATTAGCCTGCTGAAAAATTATTTTCTAGCAAGACTGTAATAAAGCTTTGACATATGCTCGTAATTAGAGCTTTCCTTAGTGTTGTCAGTAGGCACTGGGGGCTGCTCCACACACCTGACCATACGGAGGGACTGCAGCGAAGCGCAGTGCGGGCCGGTGGGGAGGAGCCGGGGTGGAACCCGATGGGGGCGGCCCCAGAAGCCCTCCCGACCTCCACGCCAAGGTCACGCGCAGGAGCAGAGCCCCCTAGACCCTGGGGCCTGGACCTGGAGGACAGTGAGGGAAGGGCCTGTTCCAGGGAGCCGTGGGTTTGACCGTATCTGCGGGTCGCAAAGGAAGCACCCTTGGGTGAGGCCTTTGACCCTGAGACCGCTGCTGCTGAGTGAGTCCCCTGGCCAGAGGGGAGGGCAGGTAGGAGGGCACACAGAGCAGCCGAGGGTATCTGTGGCAGCTTCCCTGCCACGCTTTCAGCAGCAGCTGGCTACCAGAGGGTGACTACGAAGGCAGGGGCCGCCTCTCACCCAGCTGGTGTCGCCAGAGACTTCTGCGATGAGTCTGTTATCACAGAAAACAGAAAGCCTGGACTGGGGGTGGCGGTGGGACATCCCTGCAGCCTCTGTGTGCCACGCACACGCGCACACCCATGCACACGCACACACACTTGCACATGCTAGTCTAGTAGCCAGAGGTTCGCAGTGAGTTATGTTTACAGAGAAGCAGTAAGGGTGACTACCCAAAGTCAGCATTAAATACAGAAATGTCAATGCCACCCCGCTGAAAAGTCAGATGGGGAAGGCAGACGCGCCAGGGGGTTCAGGGAGCAGAGGGGAGCTTCCGCCTGGCTCACCGCCTTCCCTCCCCAGTGCGTGGGTGACGGCGGGGGAGGCCACGCAGCGAGATGGCTGAGCGCTAGAACAGCCGAGTCTCTTAAGGTTCACTGGCTACAGTTTCTTCTTTTCTGCTGAGATGTCTGACAGATGAAGGTGCATGTGCTTGTACAAGATTGCTTCTGCCCATTCCATCTCCACGTCATCGTCCACTCCTCAGGGGCTCCCAGCGTGCCAGCTGGCCCTCTCTGACCCACGCACGGACTGAGATATGTTCCTCTCCCCGTGAACTCTGGCAGCAGGACTCGGGCCTCTCTGGCAAGGACAAGGGACAGGGCAGGACCCCCAGGAAAAGGAAGTAGGCGCCTCAGAGGGCGTCTGTGTGTGCTGGAACTACAGCAGGCCACACGTTCCAGCTTCATTTCGATGGAGGCTGTGAAGCATCTCTGGAGGTCCCGTCCTGCCAGCCTGGAAAACCTGCTTTCTCTAAGAATCACCCTTTTTGCATTGTTTATTTCTCTGGGGAAAATTAGACATAAAAGGGCATTTCAACAGAGTTCAGTATTCTCAGCAAAGTGAGATGATTTTTTTTTTTTTTAAGGTTTTTTGAGACAGTGTCTCACTTCTGTGGTTCAGGCTGGCCCTGAGCTCAGCCTCAAACTCACATCACAGCAATCCTCCTGCCTCTGCCTCCCGAGTGCTGGGATTACAGGCATGAGCCACCACGCCCGGCACTGTGGTATGCGGTACTGATTGCTGCTGGGCATGAGTCTCCACACCCAGTATAAGTATGTGGTTACCGGGGAATCGAACCCGGGTCCTTGCACTTGCAAGACAGGCGCCGGAACCACTGAGCTAACTCCCCGGCTCCAAAGTGAGATGATATTTGATTATAAAGGTAACGTGCTTCAGGACGAGTAACAGATATTTGTGGGATGATTTCCAGTCTCACTTTTCAACAAATAAGTGCGCTTGAGGAGCGTTTTGGAGAATTAATTTTGAAAGGCTGAAATTGGCAGCCACAACCCCATCCTCTTCCGCAGTTATGTTGCAGGAAAAAAACTTGTTTACTTTGCTGGCCTCGGGGGGAGCTGGCGCTATTTTCCTCTGGTGTCCGACTTGTGAGTGAAGAAGATGACAAAGGGGTAACCTGAGACGACACGAAGCATGTTCTCGGTTTTGAAAAGCAAACCGGCCTGCCCCGATAACCCGCTTCTGAGGAGTGCTGGAGGCGCAGCCTCTCACCCTGCTCCGCCAGGGCCGCCGACTTCTTCCGGGAGGCAGGTGTTTCCGCACGTAGGGTTCCGGGCACTTCCGGGGCCCCGCAGCCCCGGCACGGGCTGGCGTGCAAGTGCGGCTGGAGAGGGGGCGCGGCTCGGCGTGGGCCCCGGTTCCCCGACGTGTCCGCTGCGCCATCTTCCCGCCTCCCATGTGTTTTCTAGGTACCCAGGGCCATGAGGCACCTCACGGCACGTGTACATCGACAGCGCAGGCCTGTCTTGTACCCGCTCCTTTCTACATCGGTGGTGGCTCTTTACAGAACGCAGGAAATGTAATCAAAGACCAAACAATCAAATGCCATAAATAATTCTGCTGAGAAGCTGGACAGGCCTTGGCAACTGCGCAGCTCCCACCGGCCCCCGTGAGCCGGCTCATGCTCGTCTTTCTCTTCTTTTGTTCTCCTTTCCTGCCTTTGTCTCTATTTCTAACACATTTTTTTTACTGCTTTGCAACATCAATCATTGAATACTTCTCTAGCTTTCAAAGCCCACGTGGAAATGGGGGGCTATTTCAGGGTCTTTCCCAACTAAGCAGAGCCCAGGACCCAGAACGGGCCGGTTCTCGGGCTCGCCGCCCCCGCCGGTGTCCTGTGCCACGGTCCTCGGGGGCTCCTCCGTAAAGACTGGACACGCAGACAGCTCTGCCTGGCTTGTGCTCCGCTTCCGCCACCTCCGAGTCTAGGCTTCTCCACGTGGACAGTTTGGTGGGGTGTCCGGCAGTGAGCAGCTAAGTGATCTCCTCATTCTTGCAAATTTTCACCTTCTCGTCCTCCTAAACCACTTTCGTCAGGGTACAAGTGAGAAACATTATCCGGAAAACACGAAAGGGGGAAACGGGGTGAGGATGTTCTGAGGAGCAACGGAATTTAGGGGTACGGGGTCTGCTGGGATGGTGATTTTAGAGGGTTTTTTCTCAGAAGGGGTAGATTTAGATGCATTTCCACGCCGCTGTGAGGCTCTCTACTTCCCCTCCTAGGGAGAATCATGAGCACGCCTGAGCATGAGCTAGAGTGGCGCCTCACGCTGGGTCGCGATGGGTCTGGCACCATCAGGCAGGGCGGGCACTGCCCCGCAGCTAAACCCAAACCATGCCCGGGGTGGGTGGCAGGAGCCCGGTACACTCTGTGGTGCCCTTGGACGAGGGTGCCCACCTGCCGCGGCTCCTCACACTCCACTGAAGGCACGGCCCCACTTTGGACGCAAGTGTCCTAGCAGACAGGCTGGTGCCATCTTACCCGCTTGGTGAGCTGGGTGTCCATCATGAAGTTGTGGACATGCTTCTCCGCTTTGGTGAGCTCCAGCTTCCGGGCCACCACGGCCACCACCAGGGCAGTGCAGCCTGCACCCTGCAGGAGGACACCAGGAGGACAGGGAGAGAAGACCGGAGTAAGAGGCAAGTGCAGACTCAGCGTGCCCCTGCCCCTGGGCAGCTTCCGGGAGAGGCACAGAGGTGCGGGCACACGGGCCGTCCAAACTGTGGGTCCCCACTGATCTCACAAAAGTTGAGATCTGTAGCAGCTGTGCCCCTCTCTGGCTCTTTCTGCTGCTCGGAGCGTTAAACCAACAGATGACCACCAGCCCTGACCGGCTGTGAGTACAGCCGGAACCGGGAGAGCCGGCACACTCAGGCCGTGCCCGCCCCATGCGTGTTCCAAGCCCGCTGCCAGCTCCTGCCAGTGGCCCAGGAGGGCAGCATGCAAGGCATCACCTGTGGGACAGACACAGTTCCTGGGGTGGCTGAGTTTCCCTGAAGGAAATTGGATGAAGAGGCAGCATGCTTTTCCCCGAGCTCGGCTCCGCAGGAGCCAGCAGCTGCCGATGCCGTGCTGTGGTCTAGGCTGTGACACAACGCGGCACCCACAGACCCTTGGAGCCCCAGAATGCCAGTGCACAGCTAGGTCCCTTACAGGAGAGCATGGCAGGGCCGGGCGCAGGTTCTCTAACCCTCCGGGACACACTGAGGAGGGGAGGGAAGGTGGCCCAACCTTCTCTGTGTGGATCGGCGTGTCTCGTCCCCGGCCTTCTCAGAGGCCTGTGAGCTCTGCAGAGGGAGACGCTCACCACCTTGGTCCTGTGGGTGGCCAGCAGCCCTGTCCTTGGCAGGAGAGGACTCTCTCAGAGCCTGTCACCCGTTTCCTGGACACGGGGCTACCCTGACTGCCGCTCATGGGAAGAGATGATGAACTACCGAAGCCGATGGTGGGATCCTCCAGATGCCAAACAATCAGCATAGTTTTAACAATAAATGTACAGAGTTAGTTGGGTGTCTTGAGGGCGCCATATTGAAGGAACCCATCAATAACACTGTTGGCTCATCAGGCCTCACAAAATGGGTGGGAGATGGACAAAGACTCTTCTCAGAGGTGTCTTTGGCCACCACAGCGACCTCTCTGTCTCCTTGACACCCTTCGCCTCTTTTCCCTTGCCTGACAGAGGCTGGCCTGGCATAGTTTGGACATGACTGAAATTGAGAAGGCTTTCTCCTAATTTTCAGCAAGTGTTTCCATTCAGACGATCGAGTGTTTGTTGGAACATTGTGGGGGCTGCCCGTTCCGAGCACAGCAAGATGAAAAGAGCTGGTTCTGTGTGAACTTTCCTTTTCTGACCTCATTCTCCTCTTTTGTCTGAAGAGGGCTGTTTTCTTGGCAGTTGTGACTCGCAGGAGCCTCTGTGCTCCATTTTCAGAAGCTACAGCCAGTTGGACAGCCTGGTCTGTAGCTGTAGTCAATTCAGCCAGGTCTCCAAAAGCAAAAAATAGCTCAAAAGAAGCCGTCCTGGAGGGAGGAGGTGCTCCGGCCCCACCAGACCCAGGCTCATCTGCCTTTCAGTGGAGTCCAAAAAGAGGAGCAGATCACAGGGTTAAAATGGAACATCTGGGCCGGGGATTGAGCTCAGTGGTTCTGGTGCCTGCCTTGTAAGTGCAAGGCTCCTAGTTCAATTCCTGGTAACTACCTACAACAATGCCAGGTGTGGTGACTCATGCCCACCAGCAATCAGTACCACCTACCACAATGCCAGGCATGGTGGCTTGTGCCTGTGATCCCAGCAATGGAGGCAGAGACAGGAGGATTGCTGAATTCAAGGCTGGGTTCAGGACCAGCCTGAACTACAAAGCAAGACCCTGTCTCAAAAAAAACAAATAAATAAAATGGAACATCCGATGGGGGCTGTCTTCAGCTCTGCTCTCTCTCATTTCCCTGCGAAACCTCGCTTGGATAATCCCGAAGGCTGAGGAGCGGCTGCCAAATAGAGGCCCCACTGCCACCTGGGGAGTCTGACCAGCCGCACCTCACACTTCCGGGCCTGAAGGAGCTCCCTGTGCTCCTTGCCTTGGACACAGCCATGTTGGTTGGATTCAGGGGGCTTCTCATCAGAAGCGTGTTTGGACTAAAGAACCATCTACTTCCTATGGGAGAGATGAACTTCTGCCCTGAGACCGGAAGGTGGACCAGACCATATCTCCCAACGCCTTTGAACTTCAGAGAGCTGAGACTCCCTGTGGCCAGTGCTCTGGACGACACTGCCTTCTTGACCTCTAACTCCTACATGAGTAGGTGGCAGTGGATACTCAGTTTGTTTTTCTTTTAGATAATCCAACATCTGTTTGTAGTTAGGAGAGGAGCCAATAATGATGCCTAGCAGGTCACTTCCAGTAACAAGCAACCTTCGGACAGGGCCGGGCAGCGCTGGGGTCCAGGCTGCAAGGTGTGGACAGGGTGGGGCCGCGGTGGAGAGATGAGCCGGGGGAGAGGGAAGGAAGGCAAGAAGGGGGTGCAGAGAGAGGGGTGAGGCGGGACAGGTTGTGTCGTGTCCTGAACAGCCCGGGCCAGAGAGGGAAGGGAGGAAGGAAGCCAGGGAATAAGAAAAGGATGAGCTGGCGGGAGTGGCGGGGGGAGAGGGACCAGGGCTGAAGCCGGGCCGGAAGCGGACGGTCACTCTGGGCTCCTCAAGGGATGAAGGGAGCAGCCACACCCACACCTGCTGCGCTCACTCAGGTCACCTGTCCTGGGTATTCCTTCTGGAACGACGGGCTTTTTACCTCATGGAACTTATCTCTTAGCCAGGCCGTGGCAGCTGCCTGGAAGTGTCCGATGTGGCCACGTGCAGTTTGATTTCCTGAGACAAAGCGGCAAGGACCTGGGGACCTGTGGCCGGTGAGGGCTCACACTGGCCTCACCTGGATCCCCTGCTGTACCCAGCGGGCAAACGGGCAGTGAGAAAAGGGCGGGGGGCAGAAGAGTGAGCAGCTGCTGGCCGGACCCCGGTCAGACCGGGTCAAGACCAATTTTTGTGACTCGGCCAGACCTTCGTGACTCGGCCCTTCCCCTCAGTTGTGCCACACCTTGAATCGCAGCGGGCACTAGCTGCCTCCCCAGCTGTCTGAGGCAGCGACCGTGGTGGGGCAGGTGGGGCAGGAAGGCTCCAAAGCGTGTGGGCAGCGGGGTGCCCCCTGAGCAGGCAGCAGGTGCCACAGGCTGGCCGTGCCGACATCCCATCCGCAGATCGGGCCTGGTCAGGGCTGAGCCCCCACGGCGGCCCTCCCACCTCTCGTTTCCAAGAAACATTTCCAGCTGGAAAATCTTAGAAGCTGGAAAAACAAGGATCCCATGGGGAAAAGTATGAGATGTTCTTAACTAAAAAGCATAAAATAAAACAAAACATAAATGAAAGTGTCAAATGAAGGAGAGAGGTCTGGAGTACTCGCATTTGGGTTCTGTTGCTGCAACAGATTCCACATAACAACTAAAATAACATCAACCGTCCGAACCCAAGGTGTTTGGGGAATGGTGTGTCTAAAAGCGACATTAAGCAGATGTCCCGGAGCCTCTGCCACGCCTCCCACCCTGACCCTGGGCGCTACCTCCCCTCCCCTCGCCTTCCTGCTGCAGCTCAGTCACCGACCCAGGGCTCAAGGCCACAGGGCACGGCCCACTTCCGGGCGTGGCTCCTTGGCAAGAAGTCACCGCCCAGCAGACATGGGCCATGGACGCCTGGGTGTCGGGGACCCTGGGGGCAAAGTCTCATGCTTGTCCGAGTCAGGGGACCCAAGACGGCAGCTGGCCCTCTCCTGCCCTGCAGCTTGCCCTGAGACGTCCTCATGGACAGACACCGGATGGCGACTGTGCCATGTGAGCCCTCCCAACACAGGTCTGTGCCAGCAACGTCAAGCTGTCCAGACAATTATACACCCTGCCTAATGGTTGATAATTACAACGTAACTGGGGCTGCTGAGAGAAAACAATGATTAAGACTGTTCGCAGCCTGCACACATAGAGCCTTTCACTCCCTTCCCCAGCAGGCTTGGCCTCAGCCTCCGTGGTGTCCATGGCAACCAAACAGGAAGCCCTACCTTTTGTCAAGGCACTTGCAGCAGCAACCAGGAGACGCACGTTGTGGTGATGGGGACCGGGAGGGAGGAACAACTCAGCTGAGTCACACCGGAGTCAGGGCCACCGGGGTGCCAGGACAGGGTTAGGGGAGGCCCGAAGGGAGCTGACAGTGTCCAGGAGGCTGCAGGGCCTAGTGCTGAGGGTGGGGTGCCGGCACGCGCAGGAGGGGGTGCAAGGCTTGTGCTGTGTTCGTGCGGCGTGAGGCGGGCATCGGGGCCCTGTCCAGCGCAGCCCGACCTCAGGCCACAAGGGTGACCTCCCTGCCCAG
The DNA here is from genome assembly GCA_004026965.1 of Petromus typicus. Lineage (NCBI taxonomy): Eukaryota > Metazoa > Chordata > Mammalia > Rodentia > Petromuridae > Petromus > Petromus typicus. The sequence continues at coordinate 17,911 of PVIR01018683.1, read as the reverse complement.
GGGCTGCAGACCCTGTAGCAAAGAGCATGCTGGGAAGGAGCAGAAGGGACAGGAGATGGGTCCAGGCCAGGGAACCAGCCACTCTTGGGCTCCAAGGGAGCATGGCTGGTATGAAGGATCCCCGAGCCTCCCTGCTGGAGCAACCAAAGCCCAGGTCAGGGGCTCAGAGGCAGGCCAGGCCTGCAGGGGGTGTGGCCCCTGCCTGGCAGGAAGGTGCTCCCTGGGGACAGTTGGAGCCCTCCGGGCTGGACCCCAGCTGACCACAGGAGGTACCCTCGTCCCAGCCCGACCGCACCTACTGCTGGAGGAGGACAGGGCTCCTGAGCAGCCCGAGTCACCACTCTGAGCACGGTGGGTGCATGGTGGCCGGCCCAGGCAGGCGTGGGGCGGAAAAGTCAGCCCCCGCAGAAAGGGGCCTGTCCTGTCCCTAGAAATGCGGAGTGGGAAGCCTCGGGGGCCCTGAAGGGAAGGGCGGCACACCAAGGGACGGGTGCGGATGCCCCCAGGGAGGCCTGCGGTGACCACGGCACACATCACCCACACTCACCCCAGGCCCGTGCTGACTTCCTGGCGAGCCTTTGCTCTTCGGAAGAGGGCGTCTCCCTGCTCTAGCACCAGGCTCACCGTGGGCTCCAGGACGGGCACAGAGCAGAGCCTGCCTGTCCTGCAGCCGGAGAGCTACAAAGCCAAGGGGTCCCCGCCAGGTCCCTGGGGAGGAGCTCGGGGCGCGGAGACGACAAACACTGGCCATGTGCATCTGCTCCCCACACACTTCCACATAAACTGTTCTGAGCAGAGGCCTGTGTGGCCTCTGCAAGGCAGCTGCACTAGGCGGGGTGAGCGCCCGGCCAGAGCCACCGCGCAGGGCACAGCAGAGCCCGGACCCTCCCTGCTCCAGGCCTGCGTCCTTCCCACAGGCTTGGCTCCCGGGCCTGGCAGGGCAGCAGCCTGTGCCTCGCACAGCAGGGGTTGGGGTGGCCTCCACACCCCAGGAAGGTGGGCAGGAAGATGTGGGATGATGTCGCTGTGAGTGCTGGGGTGGGGCGGGCCTTTTGGGCCAGCGCTGAACAGACTGCAGGTGTATACCCCAACCCGGGGCACTGGGCACAGGCCGGCTGGCTGGGAAGAGCACTGAGCTGGGGTCCCCGCGGGGTACTCACCATGATGCCAGTGAGAAGGCAGACCCCTTTCCCACAGTACGTGTGTGGCACCATGTCCCCGTAACCAATGGAAAGGAACGTGATGGAGATGAGCCACATGGCACCCAGGAAGTTACTGGTGACGTCCTGCTGGTCATGGTACCTGCCGAGGGGAGGACAGGAGTTAGCGGGTCCGGCTGGCGCTGCCCAGGGAGAGGCTGTGGGCAAACCCAGAGGAGCGGGAGTGAGGGTCTGCAGAGCAGGCCGCAGCGGTAAGGGTGGCACAGGGAGATGGCTTCTGTCCTCCCCTCCCTTCCCCCCCTCCCTCCACCCTCCCTTCGTGTCTCTCTCTCTGTGGTACTAGGGACTCCACCCAGACCCTTCACACACAGCTAGTCCTCCAGCCTTTTTTAAAATTTTGAGTCAGGATCTCACTAAGTTCTCCGGGTTGGGCTGGAACTTGTAATCCTCCTGCCTCAGCCTCCCAGAGTGCTTCGATTGCAGGTGTGCAGCACCACACCTGGCTCACAAACACATTTCTTCAGAGGATCCCGCCCTGCCAGGTCCCTGGCATGAGTCAGGGACCACAGGGAAGGTACGGTCGTGACGTGCCCCTCTCCATGGAGATCCTTTCAGTGCTGTAGGACAGCTTTGGCCCAAATCATGTGGGAACGAAATTTAAATTCGCCCTCCTGAGCCAAAAAGCTAGATGTATATGGAGGTGACTGGTCTGAAATTATAAGCCCCTCAACAGAGAAACCACGCAGAAAAGAGAATCACTGAATACATTAAGGAGGCTGGTGGGTGAGGGGCCCCGTTCAGGTGTCTGGGCCCGCGCAGTGGTGACAGCACCAGCTCCTCTGCCTCGACGCAGCACACCTTTGCTCCTCAGGTCAGACCGGGGGGGGGGCCAGGGACGCAGACCCCTGCAAAGGGGTGTGAGATGGGGGCACCAGGACTCGGAAGTGACCTTCACCCAACTCCAGGGTCCGGGGCATCAGATGGTGCCGCCCCAAGTCCGGATGCCGACACTGTGCCAGTGTGAAGAGGGGCAGCCCTCAGTGAGGGGCCGTAGGCACCTCCTCCTGGGAGCAGCCTTACAGACTTTCATTCTGTTTGTTTATCTGGCTTTGTTAAGTTGCCCAGACTGGCTCCAGCTCAGTGTCCTCCTGCCTCTGCCTCCCTGCAGCCGGACTGATGACAGACGTGTGCTACCTGCCTGGTTTTCAGGCCTTTCCCTTGGTGAATGTTTGCGATGCGGAAGGGGTGCTCCTTTTGTGGCGCTGGTACACGCTGATGACGAACTGGTCATTTTCGATCCTTTCTCCCCTCATCTCCTTCTGATACCCCTCCCATCTCCAAACGTCTACCTGCTTCTTGGATCTCTCTTTCAGTCATTTATCTGCATTTTATATTTCCTATACAAGAGAAATTATGCAATATTTAACTTCTGAACCTAACATTTCATTTAGCATTAAATTCCATCTATTTTCCTGCAAATGACATGATTTCATTCTTATTTATGGCCAAGTAGTACTCCATCGTGTATAAATCCCACGCTTCTTTACCCGTCTGTCTGTCGACAGGCACGCGGGCTGTTTCCAAGGCTTCACTGCTGAGCGCTGCAGCGTGGTCACCGTGCCGAGAAGGCTCGCTGCAGCCATGTCTCCAGCTCTCTGGGGAACGTACCCGGCGGTCGCTGTCCTCAGTGTGCTGAGCAACCTCCACGTGGACTTCCGCCGTGGCTAGAGAGTCCGGACTCCCAGCAGAGTGTGGAAACGCCCTCCTCCTGCCACGTTCTCCCCCACATCTGCGATGGGTTTTCCGCCCTGTGTGGGGCCGGCATGTGCATAGCGCTCAAAGCCTTTTTCTCCCTTTCCCTGCCCTCCCACCGCTCCCTCCGTTCCTGGACCATCCCCATTCGAGAAAGACCTCTCTCCCCGCGTCCTACTATGTCTCTCATTTTGCTCTGTTTATGCTTTGGGTTTCTCATACGAGAGGCCACGCAATATTTAAGCTTGTGTGTGTGACTTACTTCACATAACATTTCTCCAGGTGCATCTATTTCCTATAAAGGACTCCAGTTTATCTTTCTTATGGCAGATTAGCCCTCCGTTGTATCAACACCACATTTTCTTTACCCATTCTTCTATTGATGCGCATACAATCTGCTACCGAAGTTCAGCTATGATGAATTGTTCTGCTGTAAACACGGGTGAGCAAGGATCACTGTAACTCTAAGGCTTTGACCCTTTGGGGGCTACATCTAGAAGAGGGACAGCTGTGTCGGATGGAATTTCTACTTTCAGTTTCTGAGGCATCTCCACAGATTTCCAGGGTGGCTGCCAGTCTACACTCCCACTATCAGTGCAGACGGGCTCCTCTTCGCCCACAGCCTCTCCAGGATGCGTTGTTATCCGCTTTCTTGGTGAAGGCCATTCTTCGTGGGTAAGATGGAATCTCGGTGCTGTTTTCACTTCCATTTCTCTTGTGGCCCGTTATGGTGGGCACCTCTGCCCGCCCTCCGCAGAGCGGCTTCCACTGGCTGTCTCCTGACTGCCCTCCACCACCGGGCACCGTGTGGGAGGCAGACTCAGCTGCTGGCACTGGGCTCCTGCCCTCGAAACCTCCAGAACTGTGGGAAATAAGCTGCTGTTCTTTCTAGGTGCCCGCGTGGACAGTACCCCGGGACACGCCACAGCACGCAAGGCAGAGCCACAGAGGAGCGAGACAGCGGGGCTGGGAGGCCAGGGAGAGGAGGATGCCCGAGACCCAGGCCCGGCGCAGGGGCCTGGCGGCTCCCTGGCGTGCGGGGCTCGGGATGGGACGGGAGCACCTCGAAGGGCACACGGGAACTGTGTTCACCCTGGAGGGGCACTGCTCCCGGTCCACCCTGGAAGGCCCTGAGGGGGAGGTTGAGGCAGGGCTAGATGGAGCAGAGTGTGGTTCCACGGAGGTGACATGAACCCAAGTGTGTGACGTGCCCAGGACGGGCCTGGGCTGCTCTCACTGGTGTCCTTGTGCCCCTCAGGGCGCCACTGCCTTGCCTGTGCCCAGGTGGGTGGGCAGGATGCATACCTGGAGAGCAGCCTGCTGGGAGAGGAGGTTGGACCACCGGCTCGGGGGACCCCAGGCAGCGCATGGTGAACCCACTTAGCAAGTGCGGCTCTGTGGCCGATGTTTTGAGCACAGATGCGCTAATTCTCATCGTGGCCTGTGAAGTGTCCTAGGAAGTCCAGAGCTGTTGAGTGACTTGTCCGAGGGCACGCAGGAAGTCGGTAAAGCGGCGACCGGGCTCCTTTCTCTGCCCCGGAGAGGCAGGAGCGACGGCATGTGTCAGAGAAGGATGCAGCAGCTTCAGGGAGAATTGTTACGGTTCACTCCCAAATGGCCTGGAGCCTGGCCTTTGAGAGGTAACTGGGTCATGGGGCGCCGAACCCCTGGGATTCATCCCTTGAGTTTACTGCGGATGCGCTGCAAGGAGGCAGCGCCTGGCCGGAGGTGGTCACCAGGGATGTGACTACAGGCAGTTTTGTCCCCAGCCCGCCCTCTGCCCGGGGCTGAGGCCCTGTCCACTGCCACACGCTCCAGCATCTTCCTGCTGTGGAGCCGCCTCTTGTGCTCTGAGCCCTCTGTAACCCTGGGCCGAGACACACCCTCTCTCCTTCAGCTTGTGCATGTCAGGCACTGGGTTCCAGCGTGGCACAGCTCACTGACACGGGACGTGTGACCTCCAGGAGCAGCCGGTGAGCTGGCTTTGGTGAGTTCCAGCGTTGGAGGGCTCGGCATTCTAGGAGCGGAAGTCTGACTTTAGAGTCCTCGGGAGTGATTCTGGCTTCCTCAGCAGGACACGCGAGAAGGCGCTAGCGAGTGACCCAGCAAGGGCACGAGGCAGGAAAGGGGCCAGCAGCCGGCAGGCTATGAGGTTAGAGGGGTGGCGCTGGGCTCTGGTCGCTGTCTGCACAAAGGCGCCTGGCCAGGTGCTCCTGGGGAAGCCAGGTGCTTCGAGGACAGGGCGGCGGCTTTACCAGCCTCTCCTCCCCTCTCCCTTGGAGGCCTTGTCTCCTGCTGGCTGGCTGTCATGCCCCCCACCTCCGCGGCCCCCGGGTGACTGGCCGTCGTGCCCCCCCCCCGTGGTCCCTGGCGACAGACGGGGTGGTGCCGTCCAGCGCCCCGGTGACTGGCCCGGGCTCTCCCCTCCTCACCGGGCCGTGGCGTCTGTCACTCAGGAAACGCAGCGGCAAGCGCTGGGGACCCAGGAGGGAGACCCGCAGGCCAGCAGCACGGGCGAGCGCGGCCTCCTGGGCCTCCTGGGTCCGGTCGCCGGCCTGCCGCGGGTCTCCGAGCGGTGGGCAGACGAGCGGCGCTCCACAACGGCAGCTCCCCGAGGCCTGGGACCGGCGGCCTCGCCCCTGCGGGCGCGGAGGTGCCACGAAATGCCCCGCGTCCCCCCCGCGGGTCGCCATGCCGCTCCAGGCTGCCTCTCTAAGGACGATGTCGGCCTTCCTACTTCTCTGGGAAGGTCCCTGACGTGTTGGGGGCTCCCACCGGCCCCCGTGTGAGCAGAGGAGCAGCCCGTGCCCAGGGCGCCGGCAGCTCCGCTCCCCCCACCCCCCGCCGCCCCGGCGGCGTTTCCATGGAGACGGGATGCGGGGGGGGGGGGGGGGCAATGGGAAGGGGGTAGAAGGGGCCGTGACTCAGGACCGTGGGCGCGGGGCGCCGGCAGTAGCGTTTCCAAACCTATTCACATCTTTGAGCGGTTTACACATGTCACAATTCACCAGCTAATCTCACTATTTTCTGCAATACAGATTCTTTTGGGAAAAATAGTTACAAATTTTCAAGGGCTGAAGAAGAAAAGATGCAGTTTTTCTTTAAGGTCAGGAGTAATTATTCTCACCATTAAGTTTTCCTTCAGGAAAGAAGACAATAGTTCTCTTAACGTCTTCTAACACCGTGGAATAAGTGAGAGTATGAAAAGGCAAAGATGGTGGATTAACATACAGGACTATTTTTGCTCCCTCAGATCTCTTACGACTAAAAGTTCATCAACACCTACTTTTTCAAACTAATCAAGCAACTAGGAACCCCAGACTTCGGAGGGAAGCCTCTCACATTAGAGCAGAGGCCCAGTCAGTCAATTTTTTTAAAAAAGAAAAAGGCCCGATCAAACAGAGCATTTGCGGAACACTCCTAGGGCAGTCTTGTAGTTCGTGTTTTAGGAGAGAGAAAACGAGACGCAAACCGACCGGACGAGAATGCTGTGCTCCACGAAGGACAGGCACGATGCAAATGAAAAGAAATCCAAGCGAGAGAAAATCATTGCCTCAAAAAAAAAAAAAAAAAAAACCCCTGTAACAATAAAACATCACAACCATTTAAAAAAAAACAAAGAAAATCATTGCCTCAGTCTGCCGGGTCAGATACTGAAGTTCCAGAGGAGAGACTTAGAGGACTAGGAGGAAGGAGAAAAAAGAGGGAAAGGAAGGAGAGATGTAACCAGGAACAGCCCAGAAGGCAAAAGCACAAGTTTCTAAAGAGCAGCCCCGATGCCGCATCCGGGGGCAGAAGCAGCAGCAGGGAGGAGAGGCCTGGGCGAGGGCAGTGGGGAGGCTGGATGTCAAAGGCAAGAGGAAGTCGGGACAGAGCGAAGCCAGGAGCTGCAGGCCACAAAACCAAGCCTTTGAAATTCAGAAGGAAAATGGTTTGCGAACGGTACTGCAGACCATGGAGAGCGGAGCCCCCCGGCTGGGGCCCCAGTGCCGAGCGAAGGTGCTCTCGGTGTCCAAGGCTCTGCAGGACTTGCCAGGGCAGGGCAGGGCAGGGGCAGGTCCCCAAGGCCGAGGAGTAGTCCTGGGTGGGGGAAGGCAGGGGCAGAGGAAATCCGCCCGGCCAGGTACTACAGGCTGGGGCCGGGGACAGGGCCCTGGAGCACATCGGGGACCAGGACTGGGGGACTTCCAGTCCAGAGCGAGTGAGGAGGCTCTGGTGGCAAAATTCATGGGAAGAAATGATGTGTCTGAACTTCCTGAGGTTCAGAGAACTGCTAGGGTTTGAATTGAATTAGTGGTAAACATGTAGAAAACTAAGCAAATGAACAAACATGATAATTAACATCTCCATAAAAAATGAAGAATTCTGTGGGAAAAGTTATCATATTTCACTCAAGTATGAATAGAGTCAAATTAGTGTTGACTGAGTGATACAAACTCCAATTACTGATTTAGCCCAACTTGGGATGTAGTTGTAAAGGAGGGAGGGGCGGGAAGAGTTGGAGGGGAGGCGGGGAGCCGCTTGCCTCCTGCCGCTGTGGGAAGAGGGGGTCAGTGGTGGCGAGACCACAGCCCCCAGAGCAGCCACACAGCGCGGTCTTTAGGGACACGGAGGCTGATGTCACATGCATCAGCAGAAGGAGCAGAAGCTATGGAGCTCTACACAGCACAGAACAGTCACTCAGCTGTGCAGACCCCGTCCGACCCCAGCACGTGTGTGCTTGCATGCGAATCCCTCCCCCCCCCACTGTCATCCCTGGACCGGATGCATGACCCCGCGCTTGCCGGGCGGGTGCTGTGCCGTTGCCGGGGGTGCCGTGCCATTGCCGGGCGGGTGCCGTGCCATTGCTGGGGTGCCGTGCCATTGCCGGGGGTGCCGTGCCGCTGGGCTCCACCCCTGCCCCCTTTTCTTTTCCCACCCTCTCCATCTGCTCCCTCCCCTCTCCCCTGCTCTCCTCTCCTCTCCTCTGCCCAGGTGGGCTCAAACTTGCAATCCTCCCGCTCCAGCCTCTAGAAAGCTGGGTTTAGGGATTAAAAAAAAAATAAGGCTGGAAATGAAAAAGAAGAAGAAGAAGAACGCTGGCCTTACTAGCGCGTACCCCCATCTGTGGCTCCTTGCATGACTTTTTAAAAGAAATCCTTCCCAACCTAAACTTGTGGGACCTTCTCCTAAGTGTTTTTAAATGCTCATCTTTCGCCCTTCTGGAATTGACTGTGTGTATGATGTGAGGTGGGAACCCCTTTGTTTTTGATCTGGATAATGATGGCTTCTTCCTCGCCTTTCCTTTGTCCTATAGATCCGGTGTGCAGATGGGGTCACTGCGACTCCCGGTTCTGCCCCGAGGTTTAGTCACTGTCCTTGAAAACAGCAGTCCCGCTGCAGTCTTCTCTGGGTCCTTCCTGAGCCCAATACACAACAGGAACAGGCGGGCCTGCGCTGCTTCCCCAGCCGTGAAAGTGGCGTCCAGCTCAGGGGCCCAGGACGGCGAGCTGACGGCCCAAGCGCCCCGGCTCGCAGACTTCTCACTCTAAGAATGCAGCTTCTTGATGGCAGCTCGGCCTGTTAGGCAGCAGGGAACAGAAGATAAACCTGAGAGAGGCGGCTGCCTCTTCCTCCTCCTTTTCCAAAGGAGCCTGCGCGTGTTTTCGAACTAGTCTTCTGTGACACTTTCCACGCGGGTCCGGTGGTAAGAAGGCTCCAGCCCTCTGCCCCAGGCTGTTTGTAATTTGCAGACTCAGAACCACCCTGGGCAGGTCTCCATCCCAATGGGCTGCTTGGCCTCCGCTTGGCCTGTTCCAGTCACATCTCAGCGCCCCGCAGAGCCAGGGCCTGCGGTTGCTGAAGTCTCGGGGAGGACCCGCCCCACAGTCCACCCCGACACTGCGGCCTCTCCGGGGCCTCCGGCAGTCGGTGGTCTCCTCTCACCTTGCCTGCCTTCTTGGCGCCTTCCTCTCCCCTCCTGTCCAGCCTCCTAGTGCCTCGCGTGCCTCGCGCGCCCCTTTTGCTCCTGCCCCACCGCCACTGTCTGCAGGTCGGGCTGCTGTCCTCCCCGCCCTCCTCCTCATCTCCGTCCCTCCCCCTCCTCCCTCCTCCCCTCCTCCTCCTCTTCCTTCTTTCCCTCTTTCTTTTTATTCCACCTCCTCTTCTTTCTTTTACTTTCTCTTCCTCTTCTTTTTCTTCTCCTTCTCCTTCTTTTCTTTATGTGGCATTAGAGATTGCTCTAGATGCATCCCCGGGCCTGTGTCAGTCTTCACTTTATAACAGGTTCTCACTGAGTTGCCCAGGTTGGCCTTGAATTTGCAGTCCTCCTGCTTCGGCCTCCTCGTGTGGTGGAATTACCGGCAGGCTCCACCGCTCCGACCTCACTGCTCCCTTCTAACTGACTGCTCATGATGAGTTCAAATCCCAGGCCAACCCACCCACACAAAGTAGGTGCGCTGCCCTCAGCCTTGAGCCTCTGGGTGGGGCCGTCCTCATAGCTCCAACCTGGTGAGGATTTAAAGGGCTGAGGCGTCTAGGGCAGAGAGACCAGCGCCGGGCACTTGGCTGACACGCGTAGCCGCCGTCGTGGATGTGAGTTCACCCTTAGCAGAGCTGGAGGAACGCTAGGGCCCAGAGAGCGGCTCTGTGACCTCAGCTCGTGGTCGCGCCACCGTCCCCTGCGGAGAAGAGACCTGTGTCCGCCCGCCGGTCGCAGGGCTGTGGGGGCAGTGGTGTGGAAGGCTTGTCACTCCCCCATGCTGACGCCGACGGAGGCCGGTGGCTGCCTCTCAGGAGCCCGGCTGTCCCCGTGATGAGCGCAGCCTTGTGGGGCAGCAGGTTCTCCGGCACTTCCTGGCTGCTCGTTCTCCAGGGTGGGCCGCGGCCTTGCCAAGTCCTGCCGGTTCTACCATCAGAAGATTTCCAGATCCGGTCACTTCTCACGCCCCCCGGGTGCCGCAGGAGCTAAGTCCTGCCTCTGCCTGTGACCGGTGCCCCAGCTCAGCCCCTGCAGCAGCCAGAGTGGGCCTCCGCAGAGAAGAGGACAGGGCATGCCCAGATCTGAAGGCCAGGTCCCCAGGATGTGGGAAGGAGGCCCCGTGGCAAGGGCTTTCATCCTCACTTCTTCGCACAGCACGGAGACCTTGTGCTCAGCGGGAAGTGAGCTGACTGGCTTTGGACGTGGCGGCCACAGAAGCAGGCGCGGGGGCACGGAGGCCGCATCCCCGCCTGAGCCAGGCGCTGGTGCTCCTGCCCCGCAGCAGAGCCGCGCAGCGAAGGAGGCGCCTCAGCGAGCCCTGCGCTCCGCTCCCACCGCCCCTGCCTCTGCCCAGGTCCCAGCACCACGACTCCCAGTCATCAAACGCCCTGTGGGTCAGGGCCTGCCATCCCGCTCCACCCAGATGGAGGGAAATCACCGTTCTTGGGGTTTTGGCAGCTTCAGCTTCGTGGAAGTGTTTGAAAAACACTCGAGGTGTGCAAAAGAGGGTCACTGAAATTCAAGGTCAGCTGAGGGGCAAACAGCCAGGGAGGTTCCGGGGCTGTTAGCGCAGATCTCAGCTACAGCGGGGTTCACTTCAGCACAGAAAGATGCTTTTCTCACAATTTCCCTTACAAACATCTTCAAACGTGACTAAAAGCCGTTGGGCCGGATGTGACCCAGTGACACTGCAGGCTCGTGGCATGCGCTCTCCAGCCCTTTCCCTTCATCCACGCTGCCCGTTTTCCTCAAGTTGACTTCGAATTTAGGAAGATAGGAATTGTCCTCCTCTGTCAGGCAGCTCGGGGCAACAGACCTGGCTTTTCCTGAGACAAATCTAAATCTCGTCCTTTATCTCCAGCACACAAGCTAGCCACAGGGGGCGAGGCCTCGAGTGGCTCTGAAAGATGCCCAAGCCAGCCGGGGAGAGCACGGCTCGGCGAGGCGCCTGTGCTCCTCTGGCTTGCGGCTGGGCAACGGCCTTCTCTGGCTACCGAAGGCTCCGGCCTCTGGATGCCCACGGAAGGACATCTTGCGCTGACTCCACCGACTTCTCTGGCTGCACTTCGAGCTCCTGCTCTGTGCCCCTGTGAGGGGAGCCAGCTGCCACCCCTCCGCCATCCGTCCCCTTCCAGCGGGAGCACTGTCCACCTCTCTGGACGGTTATTAAACTGGAAACCAGATGGCTCTTCTGGCAAGCCCTTCTGAGTCAGTCTCTCAATTTGCAATGTTTTCTTTCTTCGTATTAAAAAATATTTCCATGTTTCCTGATTTGGAAATGTTTAATGAAATGCATGAAAATGGAGAAAAACAATATGTTTGGAAGAAGCATGTTACCACGGGAAGCGTGTCTTCTGCCGTGTCGGGAGAGGACGTGGTAGCGGCTGGGGACGCAGGCCCAGCCCGGCCACCCTCCAGCCATGTGGCCAGCCCTGCCGAGTGGGGCAGAGGACACCCAGTTTTCACGGGGTGGTCAGATGGTCACTTGAGACAACAGATCGCGGGCTTGACCAGTGCGCGAGCAGGGACATGCTGCTCCGTGTGCCAGGCGTGGTGCCAGCGCTGTGACAGTCCGGGGAAGCCAGCGAACACGGAGTCACACAGTGCTGCTGAGTGAGGTGCCAGGTGGGCACCTGGAGCAGGGCAATCTGCAGGCGCGGCGGGGCCGGAGCTGAGGGCAGGTGTGTGGTGGGCAGGGAAGGGCTCCGAGCTGCTGCTGGGCACCCATGCGCAGAGCCCCGTTCTCCTCTCCTTTTCTCGCCCCTGCGCCTCCCGGCCCCTTCTTCGCCTTTGAAGCAGGGTCCCTGCTCCGGGTGCTCCCCCAGGCTGCTTCCTGCTCGCTCCCTGAGGCTGAGGCGGGGGCTCCTGGTTCAGGATGGTTTTCCTCACACTCTGGATGGCCAGACACAAGGCCCAGCGAGCCCCACAGCCTGAGCCGTGGGAGTGAGAGGGGGTCACGTTGGCAGGGGCAGCACGTGGTCTGCCAGTGGGGTGTCTCTAGGGACCGCAGGCCGGTTAAGCCCAACTGATCCCCGATGCAGCCCTCCCTGCTGCCCAGGTCCCCTCCCGGCTGAAGCAGCCTCTGTCCTCCCTCGGAGTCCCCAACGGGTCCCCTTGTCTTAGGGTCGTCCTATGCTTCCTTCAGCCACACTGCAGCCGGGGGGCGGGCTACCCCAAAGAACCCGCTGTGCCCCAAATCCAACACAAGCTCCCCTGAGTGGAGTGCAGACCTCGGGGCACACAGATGTCCCCGCAGGGCGGACAGCAGCTGGGGACTCACACTCCTTATTCCGCGTCACGGCGTTCCAAGGCTGTCTCTCCTGTGCTCCGATGTGATTTCACCAGAGGAAGCCTGGGACTCCAGCCAGCCCGGCAGAATGATTTACAACCCGGGACACAGGGACAGCACAGCCAGTCTGAGACCATCTGCCCCTCGTCTCCGCAGCGAGACGCAGGTACACAAGGTTGGGAACCGCTAGATGCCACCTCCTGCCTTCGCTCCGAGTGCCATGAGTCCCTGCTTCTGTCTCTTCTTGCTGAAGCATCTGACTGCGCCAGGTTGTGTGCCTGCTGCCAGCCTTGTGCTGCCAGGGCTTTGGGGACGTGGCGTTTACACCGTCTCACCCTTCCCTCTGCGCTCCCTCCTCTCCCAGCGCTGTCTTCGGTTCCCCCCACCCCCCACCGGTTCCACCCTCCCACCCGGCTTGGGACCCCGCTGTCAATCATGGAGTGTGACTCAGGGCTCCGAGCTTCACAGACTGGAGCAGGGGCGGCCGGGCTTCGCACAGCGCGTTCCCCAGAGCCTGGGAGCTGCCGCTCCTGTCTCCATGTGTCCCTGGGCCCTGTGAGGAGTGCGAGAAGCCCTGGGGCTGGTTAGCCACACCACAGCCCGGGGTCCACGCCCGGCTCGGCAGGCTCAGTGGCTCGGCAGGCTCAGTGGCTCGGCAGGCTCAGTGGCTGTGCGCCTCACACGCATCGCCCCTCCAGTCCTCGCCTTCTGGTTGCTCCCCATCCGGCAGGCTCAGGAGCCTGCCCGGAACACGGACCTCTGAGTGGCCAGCTGGGGTGTGTGCGCTGCTGGCCTGGCCTGACTGAACACTCAGGGGTTCCCCTTTCCCGGTATCCGAGCCGGGGGAGTCGTCGGAACCAGGGCAGCCCCGTCAGTGGCACAGGCTGTGCCCGCGCAACTCCAGGGAATGCCTGCACAGTGTGAACAGCGCCCTGGAGGGTGTGCTGCGTGGGCCGAGGTCCTGGCCAGAGACCCAGAGAGAAGCGTGTCATTGTCCTAGCTACGTTTTCCAAAGGGAATGAAAGGCAGGCAGCTCACCAGGGAAGCGAATGTTCCTGACACACAAAGGGGGCAGGCCGAGTGGGAGGAGGTGGGCATCGCCGTGGGACCAAGAACAAACACAGGCGGGGGCCTGGCACACCGAGGAGGTGCTCCTGTTTCTGTCTCCGGCCCTGTGGAGAGGCTGCTGGGGCAGCCCGGGGTGCCAGGCCACTCATCTCGCCTGGGGGCGGAGGGAAGGGAAGGCTCGCCCGAGTTCCTTTCATCTGCCTCTTGAACCGAGGTTCTTCTGGAGGACAGGAAATAACAAGACGGAGAGAAGGCCGTGGGCAGCTCCTCCCGGTCTGCAGGCCGGAAGCAGGAGGGGCTCCGTCCCTTCCCACAGCCTCGCGGAGCCCCGTTGCACCTCTGTGTCCCCACTGAGCAACTGGGGGCCTGGCCTGTGAGCGCCAGGGCTCCTCCCAGCGGAGCCGCTGAGAACTGACCTCTTCCTGCCGCCGCCATGCACGCACACGGCTGGGGTGCCCGGTGCCCCTGGCAGGCAGCTGTGTCTCACAAGCCCTGCTGGGGGGGGGGGCTCTGCCCTGCCGGCCTCACTGGGTTCAGGCAGAAAAAGGGGCTTCCGTCTGCCCCACAGGACCAGTGTCCAGCCCCGGGTGTCCAGCACAGGAGACTGCCGCTCACTGCATGAGGCTGGACACTGCCTCCCCTCTGCGGCCCTCCGCTTCCTCATCTATATATCGTGAGGATCTGGCCGTTGTAGTTGAGTTCTTCTCCCCTCCCGGCCTCAGCGTCCCGTGGAGTAAGGCGAGGCCGGAGCTCACCCAGGGGACAGCCTGCCTCCCAGGCTGCCAGGGCCCGGCAGCACTGGTGTCGCCAGCTCCACAGAGCCTCTCATGGACTTGTGACCTGGGGGCGCCCGGGTCCCTGAGACTGAGCAGGGGAGGGTGAGCTGTGCTGGGGCCACTGTGGAAGAGCAAGCATGGCGGTCACCATGGGAGTCGGTCTGTCTGCCCGTGTATCCTCTCTCCTTCCTTCCCACGACACCAGGGAGGCCCCTGGACTCTTTGGTGCCAACGTCCTGGTTCTGGTCTAGAGGAACCAGCTGCCACAGAAGGCGCCTGTGACAGGTTGCCAGGCAACAAGATGCTGCCTGAAAAAAACAACCCACCTCTGACCTTTCCCAGGGCTGGAAGCTGGCAGGAGGGGGCCAGCCAGCTGAGGGGCCGAGTACCTGCAGGACGCAGGCTCATGACACAGTGCCAGCTGTGCAGAGTGCCAGCCAGGAGCCAGCAGGTGGAGGAAGAGCCACCTTGCTGGGATGTGGGAGACAGACAGGCAGGGGGTGCCTGGGCGGCAAGCCTGAGAGCTCTGCTTTCTGTCAGAGCTGTCAGGACTAGGATGGGGGCCGCGAAGAGGGAGGACGGTGGCCGGGGCGCTGCCCAGCCAGCGCTCAGCGCCACTGGCTTCTGCTTTTCCCATGGTGGATTTTATGAAATGTCCCTCGGGCAATGGCGTGATCCTCCAGACTTCCGGGAGGCAGGTTTCCCCCGGAAGCAGGGCCTCTGCTGCCCTGCTCACACCAGCACTGGCCTTCAGCCGGTGTGCGGGCTCCGGGCCTGAGGGTACCAGCAGGTCCGGGGGAAGTGGGTGCGAGGGAGGGCCGTGCTGGCTGCCAGGGGTCTGGCCAAGGTGCTTGGCGACCCAGGGAGGAGCGCGGGCAGCTGGCAGCCTGGCATACTCACACCCACGGTGGGAGAACACCCCACCCTTCCGAGTGCTCCCATTTATCCAGAAATCATCAGACTGCGGGGGGCCAATCCAGTGGACCTTCTGGGACAGACGTCACCTGTCCCCGGGCAAGAGGCGGGAAAGGCGGCCCACAGCTGGCGGAGGGTGCCCAGGGCTCTTGGCCTTGGTCTTCCCTCTGGTGAAATGGAGATAGTACCACACAAGACAGCTGAGATCGCCATTGCACTCAGCCAACGCCAGCTCAGCCTCAGCTCCGCACGCTGTACCCGCTGACAGGCCAGCAGTCTCCGGAGGGGACAGTCTAATTCTGAAATAATGAAAAGCCTCGAGACACATTTCTTCCCTAAATAAAATCCATCATTTAAATTATAAACAAGACCAAAACAAATTAAGAATGTTGGTAACTAAGTGGAAACTATTTCATGTATTAACTTTGACAAAATAATTGCAAAGCCACTATATTCACATTTACTTAATTCTGTAAGTTTGACAACACAGATTTTACTGCACCAGGTTTAGTACAGATTTGCTCAGAAAGCCTCAGCGGTCACGAAACCCCATGCCTTTGCCCCGAGATTTGGTTCAGTGGCCTCCCGGGACCGGGGGCTGTTTCCACTTGCACCTACTCGCAGGGACCAGGTTCCCAATAAAAATCCCGTTTTCTATCACACAGTCATTTTGTTCTGAGACCAGACAGTGTCCTCAAGGGAACTGTAAAGTGGCCCTGCACCCCAAACTGGAAGGAGCCAGATCTACTCTGCATGTTAGGCCCTTCTCCGTGTCTCCCACACAGCCTCCATCCGCAGGAAAACCCCTCAGTTCCACAACTTCCGTGGAGCTTCTGTTCCACCCTCTGAGGTGCACCAAGTACTGAAAATAACAAGGACAAAACACGCTCGGCTGGAAAGGCTCTCGAGGAAGAGGCGAGCCACTGCCACCCTGAATCTCAAGCACCAAACTAGAAGTGCAGGAACAAATGTTTACATCACAATTAGCCGAGAGTCACAGGGCATGGAGCCCATGCCTACAATCCCAGCACTCAGGAGGCTGAGGCAGGAGGACCACCAGAGTCTGAGGCCAGCCTGGGCCACATAGTGAGTTCAAGGCCAGCTTGAACTATATACCAAGACCCTGTCTCCAAACGCCCAAAGCCAACCAAACCAAAAATCTGTCCGGGACCCAATTTGATGAGTTTCAAAGCAGTTGAGCACTAAGGGACCAAGCTCCCGGAAGGTTGCGGAGGGACTTGGCCCCCACGCGGGGCCAGGACAGACCTGCTCTGTGGGTGAGCCCCCTTGGCCTACAGTGCACAGACCAGGAACAAGGCGGCAGGCGCAGGAGCCAGTGATGCCACAGTCCCGCCCCGGCCTCAGCGTGGGCAGTGCCCTCAGGGTGGCCCTGGGCAGGCTGCCTGACTCCAGAGCCCAGTCTTCCCCAAACACACAGAGACGCAAGTGTCTCACAGCCACCGCTCACCACAGCCTCATAAGAACACACGGCCCACCATGGGCTGGCAGCGTGGGTGGCAGGGAGGGTGCGCCCACACGAAGGCAGGGGCTGATCGATCTGGGTGTGTCACAGAACAGAACTTCGGGCTTGGTGCCGGAGGAGGGCTGGGTGTGAGGAGGGCCGGCGACCTCCAGCCCGAGGCAGGACTGCAAGTCTGAGTCGGCCTGGGCAGCTCGGGACCCCGTGTCCACAGGGGACGGTGGGCCGGATGCGGTGGTGTGAGGCCCTGGCTCGGTTATCAGAACAAAATGAAAAGACAGTTCCATTACAGCTGTCTGCACGCAGAGGACTCTGAGCAGGTAGGCCCCTGCAAAGGTAAGCAGAGCCTATGGCCCGGCCCTGGCCCAGGCTGCTCCCCGCCGGGGCCGAGTCCCCGAGGAGCTGCACCCTCCCTTGGCGTAACATCTCGAGGGGTCCACTGCCCGAGGCTCTGCCCTCCGTGGTGGGCGTCCATCCACCTGCCCTGTCTGATGAGGTTGCAGGGACTTTGTGAGCAGGCGGCTCCCCTGAGCCTCTGGGAGGACAAAATGTCCGCTGTGTGGGGAACCGTGGGCTCCTGGGACTTTGGCGCCCCTGAATCCCTGGGCAGGGCACAGAGGGCGAGGAGGCATTGAGACAAAGCAGCACAACAGCGAGATCACCTACTGTGCACCCAGCCCATCAAGGGTGGGCCCAGTCCTGGGAAGAAAGGCGTCTGGACTAGGCTGAAGGAGAATACCTCACAGTCCCGAGTGGCTGAGTGGCGGAGACACCAGCCGGCGAGGGTGGGCAGGGACGCCAGGGCCCTTGAGCCTGGCAGCCCGTCCCACACAGCTGCACCGGGAACACAGGGCACAGGGCCGAGGGGGAACAAAACAACTGAAAGTCAAGGCGTGGAGAAGCCGACAGCACGGCTTCCTGTCTTGACCAAAGTCGCCCACAAATAGCAGCGGCAACGCCTGCAGGAGCCCCTCCCTTCCTACCTCGCCCCTCCGGGACCTGCCCTTGTAGCACTGCTGGCACCGTCCCCTCCCAGGGGCACAGCCCTTTTCTCTGGGACCAGAGGGTGGAGCTGAGCCCGATGCCCTGAGGCACCGCCAGAAGAAACTAACTTCCCGGGACACGTCCAGCCTGGTGCCAGCCGGGCCTATGCTCAGCACGGCAAGGAGGTGGGCACTCCAGGAGGAAGGTGGTGACCCTCTCGGCTGGTCCTCAGGCAAGTCCCCCAGACGAAAGACAGTCACAGGCTGGGGAGTCGAGAACACCGAGGGACATGGCTTTTCTCTTGGTCAGCCTGTCTCCAACCTGGGGCATCACAGTATGAGTCTTCTGGTACGTCCAGTTCCTCCATCTCCTGGCATCCCTTTAAGGGACGTCATCTTTCCACTACAGTGCAATTTATAATCAATATATATTGAACGCAAATACAAAGAGGCTGACCACAAATTAACAGTTTCCGGGCCAGGGATTTAGCTCAGTGGTTCCGGCGCCTGTCTTGCAAGCGCAAGGGCC
>PVIR01018682.1:11054-33135 GCA_004026965.1 Petromus typicus | reverse complement strand
TTCCGGCGCCTGTCTTGCAAGCGCAAGGGCCTGGGTTCGATTCCCCGGATACCACATAACAATACTGGGTGTGGAGACCCACACCCAGCAGCAACCAGTACCACTATACCACAGTGCCGGGCGTGGTGGCTCACGCCTGTAATCCCAGCACTCGGGAGGCAGAGGCAGGAGGATTGTGATGTGAGTTTGAGGCTGAGCTGAGGGCCAGCCTGAACCACAAAAAGCGAGACCCTGTCTCAAAAAACCTAAAAAAAAATAAAATAAAATAAAATAAATAAATAAATAAATAAATCAAAATCCTGAATCTCTGAAAAAAAGACTAAATGACTAATTAATATAATAAAAAAGGACAAAGCATACAACAATAAATAACAAGGGGAGGGTGACCTTTGATGCATGCTAAAAAAGTTATTAGAATGTACTTTGAAAATCAGTTTGAAAATCTAGATTATAGATTAAATGGATAATTTGTTAGGAAAATAATGTCTATAAAAATTGATTTGATCAGACCAATCTGAATGATAAAAGAAGTTCTCAAGACAGGACTCCTCAGTAAAGTATCTACCTCAGGTGGTTCCAGACTAGTTTTACAAAACTCTTACAGCTCAAGTAGTCCTAATGAGACATGCACTTAAAGTGAAGGAAAATTTCCAACATCTTTTTACAAAACAAGTATAATGCTGGTCCCATGAGAATTATTGGACTATGGTCACTCATGAATATTAGTACAGAAATTCTAAATAAAACATTAGTAAACAGAACCTAATACCATACACTATTGAAAAGTATATATATTACAGCCAACTGGAGGTCATGACAGGGATGTGTTCATATTATTTACTTTGAATTTGACAGTGTGTTTAACTAAGTGCTGTGCCAGGTAAGAAAGCTGGAGATCTCTGCTTGTTCCTGGTGGTTTGCAAATAGTTCTTCTTTTGCTCAATTTCAGCTACTATTATCTACTCAAAGGTCTACACTTTCTCTCAATTTCCCTATGATTCATTATTAAAATTAAATTGTTTTAAGTTTGTTGCCCTCAGATGCAAGTCTCTAAAACTTGCAGTAATATTTCTCAAAAGGCATCACGTTGGTAACTATAGGAACCTTGAATCTATTACTTTTCAAGCAAGTTTCAGGAGACATCCACGCCAAGAATAGCATGAGCATAACTCATTTGCTAAGTGGCTGTGAATTTTAACTTGTCTTACAAATACTGGACTTAAATGAGAAGTATTAGAAAAATACACCTTTATTCCATATAGTCCTTGGAAAATTTCAAAGAAATGCTCTAAGTGTTATCATCAATAAATTAAACTGGCACTTATTATTGTAAATAAATGTCAGCCTGATTAGATATTTTACCAACAGGTGGTAACTTTGAGGTTTTACTGTCTTTTTAGAGAGGTTACAGAAAATTTATCTCCTGGTTTTCAAGAATTGTACTTGTGATCTACCGAATCAGAGCAAATATGCATGAATTCTACCATCTGGAATCTTACCCATTGCTGTTTATTGAGCAGTAACTTAGGAAGCAGGGTAAGTGAGAGAGAAGGTGATTTCACCTAGTGGCATCTGACATGACACAATATTGCTACACCCAGGAAGTTAACATAGCTACCAAAGCTTGCACAGACTAAATCATAATTCATAAGACTAAATCATTCCATTAAAATTTTTTTGGTGACCTGATTTCCCTTCAACATTATTCTTTAATGCTAATGTAAATCTATCTCTTATGTATATAGCATGACTGGAGACCAAAAAAATGGAATGACCCCTATAACTAGCCCAAAGCCAACATCACACCTAAAGAATGACTCATCACTCAGAAAGATAGCTGTAGATGTTAACTTTTGTTGCAAGTTTCTGTGACAAACAGGAAAAGATAACAATCTAATGTGTAATACCTTTACTAGTGATCCATCCAAGTTAAACATAAAATTAGGTGAAATTATAGAAACTGAAATCACACAAGATTCACTTGACTCTCTGGATAAATAATTGATTTATAACTATTAAGTAAAATACTTTTGTGGTCCTAGGGATTAAATCCTGGGCCTTCACACTGGCCTACACTCCAGCCCTTTTTATATAGTATTTATTTTTATTTTAAGACAAGATCTCACTAGGTCACTTTGTTGCCCAGCCTGGTCTATAACTTGTGATCCTCCTGCCTCAGCCTCACAGAGTGCTGGGATTACAGGTGCAGACACCAAATGACATGATACCGTGACAGTATGATACCAGACAGGATGCTGTGCAGGGTCTTTCTCTCTCAGATGTAAAATGTGCATTTATGTTAACTGCTTTCTGTAGTGGACTCTAGTGTTCTTCCATCCCCTCACATATATCTGATCATTCTAATTAACCCTCCCTCAGTTCTGGGATGCCTTTGCGTCCAAAGTTTGACAGTTGAGATTTCTTGGTATCTGAAAGTGCTTTGTTACAAATCCTGCTATTGCTTGAGAGCTTATTTGTGCAGAATGCCCTTGGCATGACAGTCCAGAGCTCTTGATCTTGGTAGGACAACCTCTGAGGAACAACATACTTGTGAGACATCCCCTTATGATTACCTGATCACATGAGGACTTGGCCTGAAACCTGAAATTGTGCTCTGACTTGTTTCCTAGTCTTCACCCCACTTCTACCAGTTCTTCACTGGTTGCTTCCAGCAGCATTTTATTAACCAAGCTTTTCAACATCCACTGCCATCTCATAGTTTGCACAGGGGATCTTAAATTTAAGAACTTAAAAATGTGCAAAATCCCACTGATTTCCTGGAAATAGACCAAAAAAAATATTTAAAAACTCATTCAAAGAGCAAACAATTACAACGGCCATGAATAGCTAATTGCAGGAGACAGAATGAGTCAGTGGGTCACGGTGTCCATCAAGAAAAGATTAATCTCAATGCGATATCATTCTTCCTGCACATGAATAGATGTGGGCGGGGGCGACAAGAAAACTTACCAGGTTTTGTCAAGGGCAGGAGCGGGAAAAAGAAGAAGGTGAATGTGTACAGAGAGAGCTTGTTAATAAGCTTTTTAAAAAAGCCAACAAAAGAGAAAAACGAATAAGGAGATAATAATGAAATCATTTTCATTCCCTCTAAACTCCCTGTTATCTTTTTTTTTCCTCACTCCATTTCAGGAGATACATCTTTTTAACAGTATTTATATGGCATATATCTGGAGTGCACAAAGAAGTAGTAAATTGGCACTTTATAAAATCTTTAAATTACAGATAAGTAGTCAAAAGAACTAGACCTAATGGTGTATTTAAATAATCACTTGAGAATTTAGCCCGAACCTTTCCAGAGAGACGTTACCGCTTTTTTACTCTAAGTACGCAAAGGTGAAATAGTCACTTAAATGCAGAAGACAAACACAATCACCCCGCAGAAACAGAATCCTGGCAGGACAGATAGGGCATACTGCCCCTCTGGAATGAAAGTCTTATTAGGGCAAGAAATGGGTCTGCCTTGCTCACTGCAAAATAATGAAGTGACCTATATATACTTGTTGAATGGACTATGATTAATCAGTCACATTTTAAAATAACTGGTTGTTTCATTTACAAAAGATATGAACCTTATGATTTGGTGCATAGCAAGTATTAAAAAGTATACACTAAATAAATCTGACTATCAGAACTGAGACATATATCCTGTTAAGTATCATCTCACTCAGAAATAATGGGAACAAATGTTTTAAACCACAACTGTCCTAGAAAATTTGAGATGTATGAGGTTGATCAGCTTGGCAAAAATATTTTTAAAAATATACCTGGTTTCCTATAAAACCTATAAAACATAAGCACACTGGGTTCAATCTTAGGCCTGGAAAAAACTTAATAATAACTTTCTATCTTCACAAATATCCTTAAGTACGAGTTGTTCTTTTTTTTCAGTAGTACTGGGGATTGAACTTAGGGCCTTTGCACTGAACTATAAACCCAGATCTTTTCAAAACAAATTTTTGAGACAGGGTCTTTTTAAGTCAGTAAGTTGCCCAAGGTCGGTTGAATTTGAGATCCTACCTCAGTCTTTCAGCATGCTAGGATTACAGGTAGATCTCACCACACCTAGCAATACGGAGGGATTTTTTTTTAATTTTTAAAACATGATAGAATTGATATAATTTCAAAGTATCTTTAGGACTAAGTGGAATGGCCTTACTAGAATATGACCAAGGAATAGAATAGCATGAGAAAAGGCTTTTATATGTAAATCTAATCTTATCTCTATACAGTATCTAGTGTTTGGGAAAGACAAAGCATACTGGGCATTAAACAGCATCAAACAACATTATCAAGATTACATTGCACTCTTAAAAGTTGTAAAGGGACCCTAGTTGATCTATGAAACTTAAAATATATTTCTTTACCTCCTATTGAGTCCCTATAATTGCTACCTCTCCCTAATTTTCCCTATCAGGTTCCAGATCTTAGTCTTGGCGTGCTTTTTACTGGATATATATAATCCAGGATAACACAATGCAAGTCCCAAACAGAGAGTTTGACAGTCAATTTACTAACTCACTGACAAACTAGTTACATTTTCTTCATTTGCATAATGTGGTATGATTCTAGTGAATGGAATTCATTCTCAATGGATACCTATTCAAGCTCAGTAAGACACATTTAAAGATAGAATTATCTATCATTGATCATTCTTCTTTTTAAAATAAGGAAAGTGAATTGTAATAATATTGAGTAATTTGTTCACACAGAGAGCTTCATATTATCCCTAGGAGGTAGCTCCTATCACCATTGTATGAATGACAAAGCAGCTTTCAAAGAGGCAATGACATTTTTGTACTTCCTAAGGTTTATGATTTTTGCTCTAGCTCAGATATCTTGGCCATGTCAGATGGAATTTTGAAAAAGACTATTATGTTAAGAGCTTTATTTTAAAACTCTTATTAAAATTTTCTTCTTAAATACGCAACATCATTCCTTGTTTAAT
The DNA here is from genome assembly GCA_004026965.1 of Petromus typicus. Lineage (NCBI taxonomy): Eukaryota > Metazoa > Chordata > Mammalia > Rodentia > Petromuridae > Petromus > Petromus typicus. The sequence continues at coordinate 28,169 of PVIR01018682.1, read as the reverse complement.
GAAAATTGTTACTAGAACTAATTAATTCCTTCTTGAAGAATTCAGTTAATGTGCCTGACTTCTTTTAGAGAATTACAATTCTCAATGGTGGCTTTCTGCTAGCAAGAAGAAAACAGAAAGGAAAAAGAATAAGGAAGAGAAGGAAAAAAATTGACTGGCACTCCAGAAGGTAAGACACACCACTGAACCAAATTGCCAGGGGTGTCAGCTTGAGAGTTGTCTCCACAGAAGTTTAAACCATTGGTCCCCTCCAATCTTGAAAGGTGGCCTTTGTGAGAATAAAGAAAATGAGCAAGAGAGGGTTTGAGACATTCCAACATATAGGGACAGTCACTCTGCTATGTCCATCAACTGCACATTGAAATATTTTTGAAATTGTGTTTGTGCTAAATATGTACAAACTTTTTCTCTTCATTAATCCCTGAATAATATAATATAGTAACTATATAGATTTTACACTGTACTGTATAAGTGATCTACAGGTGATATAAAGCATATGGGAAGATGGGTTGTATGTAGGTACTGTGCCATTTTATATCATGGAATTGAGCATCTGCAGAATTTTATACTTGCATGAGATTCTGGAAGCAACTCCCTACAGATATCGATAGATGATTGTATTTTTTTATCTAAATGTACATCTAAATGTACATCTTGCATGCACATCCTTGCTCCTAATAAAAACCTTATCATGTAGTCCAATTAGATGTACATCAAGTCATAGACTAAAATCAGCCCTTGTAGGTCAATCAGCAGAATACTACTGAAAGCTTGAACATGATTTCCAAATATAATGAATAATAAACATATGCACACCATTCTTGGCAAAACCTGACAATCACACCAATATCCTGGGAAAATTTGAGGAAAAGGACTTATTTCTCACTTGGGAAGTCAGACTGCTCAATTTAACGTAATCTCTACTCATGTCTGGGAAAGAATATGTGCTGTTGCTTCATTATCGATCCAAAAGGAAGCACTTATTTAGAGGATAATCAACATGGCAACCTATGAGAGAGACTATGAAATGCTCAAGTGTGCAAAGTATATATGCTGAATCCTGACATGACAGCCTGTAACTGAATCCTTTTAGATTTCACAATAGAAGAAACTGGGGTTTAGCATGATTCAAAGGGATTTACATGTGATGTGGTAATCTCAGGTCAGGAACACCTGAAATAATTCTGGAACTATCACAAAAATCCCTAACCAGGATATTGCATGCACTACAGATAAGAACACTCTTACTGAACTTAGTCATGTCAAAGAATCAAAACTTACTTGGTCTTAGGTCTTGACCCACAGAATTCTCATGCCTACTGCTCATACTGCTTCACGATCACTCAGATATGAGAGATAGTGAAGTAGCCACCAAAACCTACAAAGCCTTTGGAAAATAGCTCCTTATTTGGATATTTAGTTTGTTCTATCTTCTTCTTCCCATGAGACATAACTAAGTCCTCTGATTCTCTTTTCAAAATGCACGTAATTACCCAAAGCCAGTCCAGTGTAGCAGATACCAACAACGATCATGAGAGCAATTCAGTGTTGACAAAGCAGGAGATAAACATTATAGTTTCTCCATGCTTAAAAGGACTGTTACATAGTCACCAGTATATCATTTGTGTCCAAGAATATGAAAGTCTAGCATATATTTTATCTAAAAAGCAAGTGATTGTTAATATAATTTTATGTTGTTTCTTTTTAGTCAAATATATATATACATATGTATATATACATACATATATACATACATACACACACATGTATATATATGTAAATATATCCCAAAATAATGATGTTCTATAAAATCAGTATAAATTTCTTGAAATTAAGAAATCAACACGGGTGCAACTCTAATTTCTAATCCATGGGGCAACTCAAATTGAAGGCTAGGAGCAAACCTCCAACAGCCTGCTTCCTTGCTAATCTCACTACTTCTCCACATTGCCTACAACTGGGGTTAACTTATTCAAGTTAACTAACTTTCAGTTAGAGCCTTCCTGTGGGTAGTGGGACCAACTCCATTCTGAAAAGGATTAGATTCTGAATAGTCTGAATTTAATAATTTGAGACTTTGAGTCCAACTTTCAGCCTATTCCATCTAAGCCCTCCTATGCTACCCAATTCATTTTTAGGACCTAGAGTTTTACTTTACTTTCCTATGCCTGAGGGCTTGTCTCTAATGATGGAATCAGAGAAAGCTTCCCATATTATTTCTCAGTAATGGAAACCATTCAAATGAAATCACATCAAACCTCTACCTATATGGACACAGAGATATGTATGAATCAGAAATCTGATCCATTTCCCAGACATAAATTATTTAATCTATTTTGGTCTCAGTTTCCTTATCTAAAATGGAGGACCAGCTTAGACAGAGAAGTGAAATCACAGGGTATGAATATGCAAAAAACAAACTTCGCTAGTGTCCTGAAATTGATACATTCCCAGGAAACTAATTCTCACTAAGCAATGACACAAAATATGATATATAAATAAGAACATAAAGTTATTGCATATGGTGCAATAATCAATGAGGTTTCACCTTACTTAGTCAACACATTCTATTCCCCCTAGAAAATATGCAGAAAGCCAAATTATAATAGCTGATTGCCTAATGGGCATATGACATGCCTTACCATCTGGCAGTATGACTGCCTTTCTTATAATGTCTAACAGTATTTCTCTTCTCCATAACATTAGAACTTTCAAGTTTCCAGAAACTTCTTGAGTCTGCTGAAGGAAACTTCTAGCTTGAGAAATTTTCTTTAGGTTCCTATTTTCAAAAAATTTCTAAGCCTTTTTTCCTTGATAGGCTATCATCATAATTTCTTTAAAGTGCATTGTTTTGTGCTGTTACCTTCCCAGTAAACTTGATGGTATTTGGGAATCACCAAATCCCTTGTTAATGTTGTAGTGCAAACTTGTTGGTAATAAGAAGTCAAGATACTGTGAAGTACCACCATGAATATCTTCATTTGCTTTCACAGTCAAAGTCATGCAGTATTATGCAAGATGATCTGTTTCTTACAGCTGAACAAATCCTTGCACAGCCAATTATAACAGAGCTAGGGGTAGACCCCAGAAACTTTGCATCCTGGTATTCTTGACTTTGTATAACCTCATCTCTGGGTGTGAACAGGATTTCTTGTGATTTGCTTTCTAAATAGTACATAACAAAGATGACAGGATATACAATCATATATTTCTAATGATGGAGACAGTCTAAGAACTGCATTGTCAGGAGATTTTGCTATCGTGCAAGCATCATAGAGTGTATTTATACAAACTTAGATGGTACCGCCAATTCTAGATCTAGGCCTTATGTTATATATTCTCATATGTATGATCCAGTATTGACCAAAATATTATATGTGGCATATGACTTTATACAATTATGAGTATGATGATTTTATATAAATTTGTAATATGGTGAAATGCATTTTCTTTTTTTAAAATTGATTTTAGTGGTACATTTTATATATACATTACGATCACAATCAACATTGAGAATTTGTGCCAGTAGCAGGCATAACTTAATCCTCATTTTTTCTCATTCCCTGCCCTCCACAACCCTCCACTTCTATATACATAAGATTTGTTGCCTTTTCTTACATCATCTTTGAAGAAGCCGCTGATATAGGGTGAGCTGGCCAAAGGCATGGACCATAAGGAAAGCAACTGAGGATGATCTTGGCATTATTCAACACCTTACAAGTAATTAAATGTTGCCAACAACAACCACAAGAGTGGAACCTTCCCCAGCTGAGCCAAAGATGAGACTACCTTTTGATTGCAGCTTCCTCAGACTTTAAAGCTGAAAACCTAGCAGAGCCATTCACAAATTCCAAACCCACAGAAACAAACAAACAAAAAATGGCTGTTGTTTTTAACCATTGAGTTTTTGGTTATCTGCTTCATAGCTATAGAAAATTAATGTACAATAGACTTGTCCTTTTTATATGTAGTGTGTTTCCCCAAGTCATGACACCTCCCACTAGATATTACAGTGACCACTGTATTACAACAGAAAACCTCTTCTTTTTTTTTATCTTTATTGGTACATTAAATATACACATCATGATTGCACTCCATAATGGGGGTTTGTACCAGTATAAGACACAACTTAATTCTCATTTTTTCCCATAGCCCCACCCACCCTACCACCCCCCCCATATATATAAAATTTGTTTCCTTACTTTTTTGTTACAATCTCAACATTGTCCCCTTTCACCTTATTTTACATTGAGCATTTCCTATTTCACAATATATAACATACAATGCTAGAAAACCTCTTCTACCCTTCAACTATCCACATTTTAGCTTCCGGGGTGATGCTCGGAACTGTTAGAAAGTGAATGCATGTATTTAGGATAATTCAATGACACCTTTCTACTCCACCGTAATCTGAGATCTGCTATTAATTTGCAAACACCACTCAGTGATGTCATTTTTGTTTCTTCCTTCTGCTCGTCAGATAATCTACCAAGAATTCTCATATTTGGTTTAATCATAAGACAAAACAACAACATAAAGAATTATATTTATAGGGCCTGGGATTTAGCTCAGTGGTTCTGGCACCTGCCTTGCAAGCAGCGGAAGGTCCCCAATTTGATCCCCGCTAACCACATACAACAATGCTGGGTGTGGTGAATCATGCCCACCAGCAATCAGTACCACATACCACAGTGCTGGGTGTGGTGGCTCATGCCTATAATCCTAGCACTTGGGAGGCAGAGGTAGGAGTATTACTGAGTTCGAGGCTGAGTTCAGGACCAGCCTGAACTATAAATCGAGACCCTATCTCAAAAAAATAACTACATTTATAGTGAACTAATTCTGTACCTTTTAAGTTGGGCTTAATAGTTTTCCTCCAGAAAGCAATCTTTTTCTAAGATCTTCCGTCAAAGTTGATGAACAAGAATTCAACCAAGGGAAGAGGAAAGAGAAAAAGTTCTGGTAACATGTTCAGCATGTAAAAATCTCCATGATGATGGGAATATGATGTCAAGTAAAGGCAGAAATGGAGCATGATAAAATAAGGTAGGTAAAGTGGAAAATCAGACCAGAGAGAATCTTCCTACAGCGTGATAAAGATCTCGCTCTTTAACCTAAGGACGGTGAGAAGTTGTTGAAGGATTTCAGGAGTGTGGAGGAGGTGACATGACCAAAGCAGCCTTTTGGAAAAATGGGTCTGGCTAAAATGGAGACTCTCATGAGCACAGAGAGCAGGAGGAGGTGAGCACTGCAATCTAGCGAGAGGCTGTGACAGCCTGGATTAGTGTGATAACAGGGAAGACACGGAGATAACCAAACAGAGCTTCCTAGGTTGATTCCGTACCAGCTTCTTAGACATCTCATCTCTCTCATCTTAGAAATGTAACTTAATTGTGAGTTGCCTGGAGGATTTCCTGTTTGTCCATGAAGGTTTCACAGTTCCTGGGCTATGCATATGTGGAAATAGAAGAATTCGTAACTTTTCTTCTAATATCATTTCTCTTTGAGCTAAGCTCTTTTCACTGAACTGTGCACTTTTTCCATTCACTTTATTAAGTTTAGGAATTTCAGAACCTTTGTAGGTGTGGGTTTTGGAGACTATCAGGCTGTGGTAGCTTTGCAGGAGAATGAAATGAGAAATGTTCAGTGTTTAACCACTGATGAAAAACTGAATGGACTGATGCTGAAGACTAATATTTCAGTGTTGTCTATGTGGGAGTTTTAAGGGGTGTTCCTTTTCATGACTCATGCTGGGGTTCACAGTCCCAGTTCCCTTCAAAGGTAGCAAAAATCCATAGGACCAGCTGGGTATCTTAAGTGCATGTGATGGACAGGGTAAAGAGCTCATCTCCACAGGGTTAGCTAATTTGTATAGTTTGCTTGCAAGCCTCTCAGAGCGCCTAAGAGTCTGATCATCTCAGGCTACATTAGTAAGAATGGTTTCTGCTCTTCTGGTGATTAAAGTCACATTGCAGAGAAGGTACCTTTCTCTTGCTTGCCTGACTTCTACTAAGTTATCTGGAAAATTATCTGGATTCCAGATGTGTGGATCATGCTTAGGTCCCTACAGTGAAGCAAGATCATCTCTGTACTGCTTTTGCAATCTTTTCCTTTGCTAAAGACACAAAACAGAGAGGCAGACAGACACACAAGCTTTAACTTACTGGTGAGTGACACCAGCAAGAAGTTGGAAGAAACACTGGGTAAAAATCATATGCTCAGGCTGCTATCTTCTCAGACCCTTCATGTGGGGTTGGCTTCTCTTCCCTTTAATCTACACTAAAATCTCCCAAAAGTAGGACTGTTATTTTTAAAAGGCAAACCATAAGAGGATAGTGTGACCCAACACTGAGACATTCTTTAAAAACAATGATGGCATTTTAAACATAATGCACAATTGCTAAGTAGGTGAATGAAGCAAAAAACACATACTTTAGAGCTAACAGCTAAGAAATATGACACATTAGCACCAGAAGTTGATTTTTCTCTCAAGCTTTTTGCCAATTGTGTATTGATCAGTTGCTGTCCTTGAAAAATCAAGGTACCATTGATCAGTATCAACCGCTTAAACTGTCCTCAAGAAACATTTGTGGATATTGGATAATTATAGAACAGAATGAGACTATGATAGGCTGGTTCATGCAGTTTTTAATATTCATATTTTTGAAAGAACTTTATGTTTCTTTCTTTATTAACTAATATCACTTAGATAATGAAGCTCCCCTTGACTCCCAAATCATCTTTAGGTTTTGTGAAGTGGTATTGAATACTTTCAAAATGAACTAGATAGTGCTTAGAAGATGCTTGATCTACCTTAAGTCTTCAATGTCCTAGTTCTATAGATGATCAATAGAAACACTCTTGAAGATATACAGTTGAAAGTGAAAAATACTTACACCTATAATTTTCTTCTGCTGTGAAGGTAGTTGTTTCTCATTATAAGCAAAAATAGTTTGAGAAGATAAGAATTGAATACTGCCACTCTTTGGATACAGAAACAAGGAATAAAGGCACTTTAAATGAAGTCAGAAACAAGAAGCAGTCGAAATGACAAAATGAGGACAAAAGGTGCATTTGCAGGATTAACTGGCTCACAAGTACTATTGCTAAAGCATAGAGTATGACTAAATGTTAAGTAAGGAAAATCACCAAACTTTCCACAGAAGCATGCAGGATTAATTGGCTCACAAGTACTATTGCTAAAGCATAGAGTATAACTAAATATTAAGTAAGGAAAATCACCAAACTTTCCACAGGAGCATGCTGGGGAAGAGCTGAAAGTCTATAAAATTGAACAGAAAGAACTTACTTCTCCTTTCATCTGACACAAATAAAGTGGAGGCTTTTCTCTTTGTTTTTTCTGCATTTGAATGAGACTAAAGAGGCTCAGGTGGCCCAGTAAGCCTTGGAATCAAGATTATTATATAGAGATGACAGCTACAGAAAACTCAACCTGGGGTTCAGCTTAATTGGATTCTCTCTATTGGATCTCATATTATTTATCCCAATATGGTTCCAAAATTCTCGGCTTCCCTGCTAATAGATGTTCCCGAAAATTAACTCCCATGTATCAAAGTGAGTCTACTGGCGTGATTTGTAAGAGCTGCTGCTTCTGTTTCATTCAGTCGGATTCAGAAAGGAAAGGGGACTGGGTGACAGGGTGGATTCTGTTTGGAAGCTGGCAAGATAAACTCCTGACTTGGAATTCTAGCTTTAAAGAGCTCCATTGTGGCCTTTCTCAATCTGTAATCTGTGATACGAAGGCTGAGTCTATGGAGTCAAGGAGTTTGAAAGTATGTCACTAGGGGCAGACAATCTAAATATGGTGGCATATATCCATAATTCCAGAACCCAGGAAGCTGAGACAGGAAGATTACAAGTTTGAGGCAAGCTTGAGCTATAGAAACTTAAAGGCTGGCCTGGACTATACGGCAAGACTCTATCTCAAAAGACCACCTTCCCAAAGAAAAAGGTGGGCAGATTAATATTGTAATTAACAGTTTTTTGGCTTAATTGGTAATATTTGCATATTTATGCAGTGTGAGAACCTTTATTTTTACTCCTCATCCAGACCCTATGAATCTTAAGAGCAGGAATGCTTATCATTCTCTAGAACTTCAGGGCAGAAAACTTCACCTGGCCAATCCCTGGCCCAGTTCCAAGGCTGCTCCTCCCTCACCTCAGAAGAAGGCTTTCAACTAGACTCTGATCCTGCCTCTTCCATTAATTAAAAAAACATGCTTGAGCATGTTAATTCTCTGAGTCTGTTTTTCTGATTGTGAAACCAGGAGCTTCTATAAAATGAACTGACATTTCCTTTCAGTTCTCCCAGCTATAATAGTGACAAAGAGTAAACCACTACTAATGGCTTCTCTAGGCACTCTAACCAAGGCAGAGTGGACACAGTGGTGTGGACCCTCATTACACATTTGTGGCATGAGTATGCAGTGGAGTTACTCTCGGTCTCACCAAAGTGTGCAGACGAACATGGATTTGGTAACATTTATAACTATTGTTCTATGTGCAAGTTCAAGAAAAGAGACTCAGGCCTCCCCCTATTTCCGCCTGGGTATTTCTGGGTATCCATGGAGTTGTTGCGACTAAGTTTCTTAGTAGTTCTCAGAATTTTCCATTCTAGGATGTCACTTGAGTGTCAGGTGCAAAGTGTCCTCCCCAATGGCCTTCTGTGCTGAGCCTGGAGCCTCTGGAAGTGACAATGACTACTTGCCCAGGTAGTGGCTCCAAGGCACCATTTTCTAACTCTCCAAGGATACTGTCTTGCACAGTGAGCTGCTGCCACTGCACATACATACCTTGCTCTTCATTTTATTATCTGCTTTGTCCCTGGGATAAGAAAGCAGAGATGAGTCTGCTCCCTACTTTCACAGTCTCATAACTCAGATAAGATCCAAGGATCACAGGATGGGGCCAGACGCTGTCTTTAACATCCCTGACTCTTTGAAGACACCAAATGTCTACAGACTTTTTTCCTTGTGTGAATATCAATCAAGCAGATATGCAGAGATTAAATGGTCTAGCTCATCAGATATACTACATAGGAGAACACAACTAGGACACATGAAATCAGCAAATGAATGAACTGCGTAAGTACCAAAAAGGGGACTATGGTGATGTTAGACTGACTTAAAGCATCTCAGAAGCATATCTAGAATCACATTACTTATGGTTATTACCTGTGTGTTTAGGCCTTAGTGAAAAGTTCTCCCATTTTTGGCAATAGAAAAAAACTAATCATTAATAGTCATTGAGTACTTGTGATGGACCTGAAACCAAATTATCTATTTATTTCTTCCTTTAAGTCAGAAGTTGTTGAAATTTATCTGTCAAAGGCCAAATGGGAAATCATTTGCAGTTTTGTGACCCATAGTGTTTTTGTCAGCTCCGAAAGTCAAAGTATAAATAATGGGTGTGGCTGCCTTCCAATAAAATTTCCTTTACAAAAATAGGTGGGGGGGGGCGAAATCTGGCCCACAATATATCATTTGCTGACCCCCCTGCTTCACAGAATTCATGAGATGACTGTTAGCATCTTCATTTAACAGACCAAGAGACTGAAGCATAGAGAGACTAAGCAGTTTGCCCAGATCTCAGGTATGGAGCAGAACTAGGACTTAACTTGTTCCCACTGGCTTGAAGCTCCAGTGGCACTTCCATGACTGGTCCTTCAGATAACAAGGGGCAGTCTGATGAGAGTCACACAAGTACAGCCTCATTGTGAATGTGTTAAATCCAAGCAGCCTGATTCCAGACCTCACATTCTTCAGTACTGAATCATTTCTGGCATGTAGCACTAAGTGGCAGGCTACTCTTAGGTAGAAAATATAGGAGTGGAGACCTGTTTGTGACCCTGTATTATGTATGAGCTTAATGTTTCCTTCCTTAGTCATCAGCAATGCCAGCACAGAGCTTGTTACATACAGTGATCATCTGTTAAAGAAGGATAAAAACAACAGGAATAAATGAAAGGTCACTTTCTTGATGCGTAATCATCAACTCATGCTTTGAAATATGTTCCATGCTAACAACCCTCAGAGAACTGCAGTATTCATGATTTTTTAATCACTAATAATGTGATTTCACTTATTACTCATTAACTTCATTTCCGACATGGCCCCTCAAGCCAGCTCCACCTTTCGTCAGGAGGCCAGAAGTCAGTAATAATAATGATGATGATAATGATGATAATAATTCTATTAACAATACATTTATATACTGCATTCTAAGCCATTATTCTTCTAAGTACTTGAATATATTCATTCACTTAACCTTTGCAACCACCACTGCCCAGCTGAAGAAACTGAGATGCAAAAGTGTTAAACAGCTTGGTCAAGGGCAGAATGCAAGCCAGTGGCCCAATTGATATTGGAATCCAGGCAGTTTGGCTCTAAAGCCCATGCGCTTAATTACTACAACCTTTGGAGGAGGATTTTAGAACAAAATAACAACCCAAACTTATTTTGGTTGGCCACCTCCGTGTATCTATAAAGGCATCTAATGATTGATTATGGAGCAATTCACTACATTCTTATTAGAAGAAGGGGCTGATTACGGCATTACCTGCCCTCCTAATGCCATCTTTTATGAAACTGCTGTCATGATGTAACCATGGCCTTAGTGGCTAGTCACTCAGATTGGGGCTGCTGGCATAATTCTGGACAGTGGTCTGTTCATATTCATGTTCTGTCTGCTTGTTGGTCAGGAGGACCGTGGCTGGCTTTAGAACACTGCAAGGATAAAGAGCAACATCTGGATTTTCAATAACAGTGGCCTAATATTGAGTGAGCCTTCCTCTTGTCATCCACAGACGTCCCTTCACTTCTACGAATCCTTATCTTGATGTGGAACTTGAACTAAAAGTTTTTGTCCTAAAGTTATCTTGAAAGCTTCCTGGATTAAGAATGCCATAGTGGCTATTGCTCATAGGCAGCCAGGCCAGCCTTGTAATATTCCATCAAGTCTCTTATAAAAGAAAGCAACTGGCCAGTTTTTTTGGCCCAGACATTGACTTAGCACTCCTATGGCTACTTCCTGTCTCTCGGCCACAAAAAGAAACAGGTTTAGTTAGGTCTGGGATTTCTAATGCTGGAGCCTATATCAAGGCTTGTTTTAAGGTTACAAAAACCTCTTGAGAAGCTGCTGTCCATGTAAGAGATTCAGTTTCTGGTCCCTAAATTGCCTCAGACAGTGGTTCGGCCATTATTCTGAAGTAGGGTATCCATATATGGCAGAAGCTTTCCATTCCCAAGAAACCCCTCAGTTGCTGTTTGGACTCTGGAAGATGGCACATTGCCTTTGTTCTCTTTGAGGAGAGCTGCCTTTGTCCTGGATTTAAGATATATCCCAGATAAGTCACCTTTTGTTGAGAAATCTGGGCCTTGTGTGAGTCACCTTAGAACTTCAGTCTGCTAGAAAACTGACAGTCTTACTGGTGTTCTTATTTGTAGTCAATCTAAGAAGCTACCTGATGAGGTTATCTACATATTATAAGAGATTTCCCCTTTTGAAGTTTAGGTCTCTCACATCTTGAGCTCAAATGCTTGCAAATAAGTGGAGGATATCTCTAAATCCCTGGGGCAAGATAGAAGAAGTATACAATTGGCAAAATCCTGTTTGGGGATCCTCCCACTCAAATGTGAACAAAAGCTGGGAGCTAGGACCTACAGGGATAGAAAAGAGAGATCAAGGACAGAGAACCATTTAGTTTCTCCTGTAATCTATGCCAAAAAGAGGTATGGGTCTGCTACTAATGAGTAGATAGGTACCACTGCCTCAGTGATGGCCCTGAGATCTTGTACTACGGTATATTCCCTTAATGGCTTGACTTCTGGTAAAATGAGTGTATTTCATGGAGACTGACATAACACTAGTAATCCTGTAGGTAGAAACTTATCAATAAATAGGTCACAGATGTGTAAATATCATGTCTTTTCTCTGGCATGAGAAAATGAAAATGTAAATGAGTTCTAGAATATATAGTAGATATTATGAAATAGAAAATATCCAAAAGGAAATAGGATGTAGGGGTAAATAATGAGGGAAAAAAGAATACAATGGTAATAAAAGGAAAGAAACAAAGCTTATGTATATAGGGGGTGGGGGCTGTAGGGTGAGTAGCAAAATGGGAAAAAATGAGAATTAAGTCATGTTGTATACTGGTACAAATTCTCATTGTTGAGTGTGATCATGACATGTACATATAATGTACCAATAAAGATTCAAAATTTAAAAAATAATAATAATGGGCTTTAAACCCAGGCTAGCTTATTTCTTAAGGAACTACTGTCTTCTGTGAGGATACAGATTAGGGTTCTTTAGTTGAATGACCACTAGAGTGGCCTTGACAGCCCTCCCCCAAAGGTCTACTCTTGCAGAGATATTGGGATCCACAGTGTCAGGCTGGCCGAGTCCTGAGAGACTAGGACATAGGTCGCCACAGGTTTGAATACTGTAGCCCTAAGTAGGAAGAGTGTATCTCTTACAATTATTGCTATGGGGCATCCCTGTAGCACCATAAAGGCAGCTTGGAAAAGGAAATCTTCCAAATGGCAATTCACAGTAGGACTAAAGAAAGCTGTCTAGTTAACTCCTTCAAGGCCCACTACAACTTTAGAATGGGATGAAAGCTCACCTGGATAGGCAACTAGAACTGAATAAGTCCTGCCAGTATCACAGATGGATGTAACCTGTTTACCAACTATCTTTAAAGTTATCTGGGGATCCTGTAGAGTAATTATGATACTCTTGTGTGGGAACTTGCAGGCTACTTTGGGCACCATCACCACTCATTGTCTGAACCTTCCTCTCTGGCCACTCTGGTGATTGATAACCTTGTCTCTCTCTGGGAATGAAGACAGTCTCACTTTCAATGACAAGAGCCTTCTCCCATGTTCTAACAGGTACAATGAAGGCTAGATTTCTGAGGACATTCTTTTGCCTAGTGCCCTTGCACTTGAAGTGCTTTGATCTGCTTCCATCACTCTTTGGATTACCTCAGATTCTCCTAGAGCTGTACTCTAACTTTATTATGAACTGTATCAAATCAGGAAAGCATGGCTTTAGCCTGCCTCCTTTCTTGATCTAGATTTTGTTGCTTTTCTACTTCATCATGGTTATTAAGCTTTGACTAAACCACATCAACCAACTGACTTACTTCTGTTTGGGGGCCAGTTGGAGTTGTGCAGTTTTTAGTATGTGGAACTGACTGACTGATAAAATATTACTGTAGGATAATCTGAACTTCTCTAAATTCAATTTAAGGTAGTGTGTTTTTGAAATCCCTTTTCAAACTAAAGCAGAAAAGCAACTGGGTTCTCATTTGAGCCTTGAGTTATAGAACTGAGTTTATCATAGTTCACAAGTTTGAGCATCTTTGTTGCATACCAGTTAAAATACCTTCATATTTAACTTTTACTTAGTTTCTCCACTACAAGGAACAGAAAAGGGGGACATTATCAGAACCCCTGAAGTAAGTTCTGGTCTCCTGTGAGCCATGATATCATGAGGTGAATTAATGAATAAATACAAGAAATAAGACTTTGAGAAGAAGCTGAGCTTTGGGCTTGCCTGATCAATGCTACTGTAGGCAGCAAAGACAACAGCACCTCGAGCAAATTCACTCTATTGGGTTCACAGGGAGTAACAGATAACTCAAATGGTGGGAATAATCCTAAAACAATAAGGCTCTTATGCTAATAAGAATCTTATGCTAGTGAAAGCCTGATGTTGATTAGGATGATAAGATGAGAAAAGGGTTCTTACAACAATAGGAAGGATGAGTTAAACTGATAAGTAATTTGTTGTTCCCAAGGTGAGACCTTTCTGCTTGGTTCTCAAAGAACCAGGATGGCTCTAGCTGATAAAATCTTGCCCTTGAGCATCATAAGATCACAGGACCACTGAGATCTCATCTGTGACCCTGTGACAGGAGGCAAAGATGAAGTTATCTTTCAGCACTGATAGCCAGCCTATAGCCAAGAAGCCTAGGCCTGATCACAATTTAACTGTGAAATAATTTTTCCCCAAAATTATGTAGAACTACTCCTGAAACTCTACCCCCTGTGTTATAATCCTACTCAGGCCCTTCTTGGAACCCAAATAATGCAACAATTGACTTGTTATCAGAGAACAACACTGAAAAGGCATCATCATTTACCTGCTTTGCAGTCTTTATAATCCTTTTCCTTTTTACTGTTGTCCAACAAGAAACTAGAATGAACTGGACATCTTGCCAGGTCAGATGAAAAGGCACTGTTAGGATATGGAAAGAGTCAGCAAATTTTTCAGGATTCTCAGAAAATCTTCTCAATTTTTTCTTGCATTGGTGAATAGCCATAACTGAAAAAGGACATAGCACATAGACCATATAGCAGTGGTGGGGTCAGATGTGGGATTCCTTGAGTCTAAGCGCCTTGAGTCTAAGGCGCTATGGTAAGTAAAACCAGACCTAGTGTGAGATGGACTTAAGAGGTGGCCTGTACCTCCTGAGGGCACTGACTGAAGAGCAGGTTGCTGAGGAAGGAGTCTGTGGAGAGTTGGAGCTGACAGGAGGTGAGGACTCTATAGCAGCAGTTCTTGAGAATGATAAATTCTTGGGCATTGATCAGGCTTCTGGTAGAGGGTCACAAAGGATTGAAGACAGGCTGCCAAGGGGTGCTCATGTCTCATTTTCCCCAAGTGTATACTTTTTATTACAGAGGAATATAAGATGATCTCTTTGACAGGTCTTAGGATGAAACTGGTTCCAACAGTTAAGAAGACATCTGAACTGACATTTTAGCCACCCAGCTAACCTGGTAAGGCTGAATTTCTTGGAATCTAGTAGGCCTGTCCCTGGTCAGTCCTCATTAGTGGAAACACAACAGGACTGTTCCTATGAATCCTGTCATGCTGTCACACTGGGCCTCTCCTAGTAGAGTTGAACCCTTTGGGGCTGGATGTCTCCAGTCTTAAGGGACCCCAAGTGTCATTTTCTTTAAACTCATTGGATTTCTCATATAAACACTACTCATCTTCTGGTTAAAGATTCCAGAACTGGCAATCCTTATTGGCTGGATGCCTCTTAGCCAATTAAAAAGGGAATAAGACTCACCCCTAAAGAAAACTCTACTCACTAAATTAAGCTATAAAACATACACACCTGGTGACAGAATCACAAAATGAAAGTTAGGCATTATGTCAATCCAGTCAGCAAAATATGGGTTGTACATCCTTTCCGAGAGTAGTGTAATCTTAAACACACAGTTATCATGACAAAAGCCAAACTCAGTAAAAAGGAGAGCAAACCAATATGAGCAAACTACCCCAGAAAGCAACAGCTTTACGTAGGTTTTTTGGACCCGGAGATGAGTCAGCCAGAGCTGGCTCTGCTGTTCACTGGCTCATACAGAAAGGCCTGGCAGGAGGTTTCAAAAGATGAATTCTCCTCTTCCTGTGTGGAAGAAACTGTACCTTTTATCAAGAACCAACAACTAAACGAATGGAACACTCTCGTACCCAAAACCCCAAGGGGCCAGAGGGGATCAGAAAAGAAGAAAACTTACTGAAACCCATAGAAAGGAAGCACTCTCTGTGAGTTCATGACCCACAGGGAAACACAGACACCCTGGGTGCTAAACGAAGAGCTGCCCAAGTTTGAGGCCAGTTATCAAGTACTCCATGGAGAAAGACAACATGCAGACAGGCCAGGTCCATATCTCCTGGTCTCCTGATGTGGGCAGCTAGCCAAGCACTGTTCTACCAGCAGCCCTAACCCCTGTCCCTCTCCTCCCTGGACCATTTCCATCCAGAGAGGGGAAGAGAGAAAGTCTCCAGATGGAGTGGGGAGTTACCTTCTTTGTCAGCTGGGTTGCCTGCTGGTCCACCTCTGTTGAGTTTCTGAAGCTGCTTGATGCCTCTGATGTCTGGTGAGGTCTCTTGGCTGCTGTGCAATAAAAGTCATTTGGCTCTCCTGAGGTTTGGTAAAGTCCTGCAGGTTCAACCGATGTTACAGTAGAATGAGCAAAAAATATTCTAGGTTCTTGTGTACGATGAGGAAAGAATTGCAAAGTGTATGTTGTAGGTAGCTATTTTTATTGCAGATCATGGGATGGTAGCAGAAACAAGCAAAAAGGGTAGCAGGTACAGGGAGAAAGACTTAAAGGAATGGATGCCTCTGACTCTAGGTGGCTCCTATTCCATCCCTTGCTGGTCTCAGTGATCTGATGCCTCGGGCATCAGGACACACTATGCTTAAAATGGATAGGGTGGCATTGTATGTATAGTTGAATTCAGGGAAGGGAGTGGTTCTCTCAACTTTTTTTTTTTCCATTTTAGGTCTGTAAGTTTTTATGCTTTTAAAAAATTTTTTTATCTTTATTGGTACATTACATATATGCATCATGATTGCACTCCATAATGGGGATTTGTACCAGTATAAGACACAACTCAATTCTCATTTTTTCCCATAGCCCTACACACCCTACCACTCCCCCATATACATAAAATTTGTTTCCTTACTTTTTTGTTATAATCTCATTATTTTCCCACCTTCACCCTATTTTACTTTGAGCATTTTGTATTTCACAATATATAACATACAATTCTAAGACTCATTTACATCTTTATTTTCTCATACCAGAGAAAAGATGTGTTATGTACCTATCTGTGTCCTATTTATTTCACTTATGAGGATATCCTCAAGGTATCTCCATTTACGTATAAATGATTCAAACTTATCATTTTTATGGCAGAGTAATACTCCATACTGTAGAAGAACCACAGCTTTTTTATCCAGTCTCCAGTTAATGGACACTTGGGTTGTTTCCAAGATGTAGCAATCAATAGCCTTCGTATACACAAACAGTAGACCTACTGAGATAGAAATTGAAGAGTCAGTCCCTTTCGCAATAGCACCTCCCAAAATAAAATATCTAGGAATCAATCTAACAAAGGAGGTGAAAGACCTCTACTCTGAAAACTATAGCACTCTGAAAAAGGAGATAGAAGATGATATCCAAAAATGGAAAGACATACCTTGCTCCTGGGTAGGAAGAACCAATATTGTCAAAATGGCTATACTCCCAAAACTACTCTACACATTCAACGCAATGCCGATTC
>PVIR01018682.1:0-10954 GCA_004026965.1 Petromus typicus | reverse complement strand
GATAGCCAAAGCAGTTCTAAGCAACAGGAACATGGTGGGGGGTATTACAACTCTGAACCTGAAACTATACTATAAAGCCACTGTGATAAAAACTGCATGGTACTGGCAAAGTAACAGACCTGAGGATCAATGGAGTAGACTAGAAGATCCAGAAGCTACTCCAGATACACTGAGCCACCTCATCTTTGACAAAGGAGCCAAAAATCCTCAATGGAGGAAAGATAGCCTCTTTAACAAATGGTGCTGGAAAAACTGGGCTTTAACTTGCCAAAGGTTCTCTCAACTTTTAACTGCCAGAATCTGTGACTCTGCCTCACAGGGCTCTGTGGCCTCTGGAACCCACACCTGGCAGGATATAAGTACCAGAGAACTAAGGCTCTTTAGAAGCAGCTCTAATCAATGACTAATGCCATTAAGAATCACTGCACAAATATCCGAGCACCATCCCACCAAGGGCAGAATAATTCTGGAGCATGAGTGCTCCACTGGCTCTGAGAATACCTCAGAGGAGTAAGCTCTGGTTGTCCATAGTGAAAACTGCCCTGATAATTGTGTTGGCCAAGATTCCATCAGAGAAACAAAACCTGGTAGGCGACATAAAATTGACCCTCTGTGTCCAAGTGTTTCTCCTCTACCAATTTAACTAGTCACAAATAGAGATACTGAAAAAAAAAATTTGGGTCTATATTGAACAAGTATAGACCTTTTTTTTTTTTTTTGCTGTGATACCATAAACAGTAGAGAATAGCAACTATTTACTAGAGTACAGAAATAGGATTTACATTTTATTGGCCATTATATGTAATCTAGAGATGATTTAAAGTATACAGGACAGTGTGCCTAGGTTCTATACAAATATCATACTATTTTATATAAGGAACTTCAGCATCTAGGAATTCTGGTGTCTATAGGGGCACATGGTGGGGCATTCTAGGAACAAATCTCCCTCAGATACTGAGGGATGACAATATGTAAAGAAATTTATTGCAAGGAATAGACCTATGTAATTTTGGGGTCTGGCAAATATGCAATCTGTGGGGTCAGCCCATCACGAAGGACAAGGTAGACCAGTAGCCAATACTCGTCTTCATTCTTTAAGGCCTTCATCTAATTGGTTCAGGCCTATGCAGATTACCTGCATGTCATATTACTTATTAATCTCCTTTACTTAATATTGCCTGATTATAGACATTAATTACATGTACAAAATGCCTCCATGGCGGCACTTAAGTTAGTGTTTCAATGCTTAGGGGATATAGTTTAGCCAAGTTGATACAGTACAATCAACAATCCTAACAATGTGGCATTTATCATTTGCCTTCCTTTTCTTGTCTCACTTCCCTGTATGTCTTTTCTTAGATCTCTTTCTCAACTAAACTACTTGTACTCGAACTGTTGTTTCAGGATCTTTTTCCAGGGGAACCAATCTCAGACACAAAAGTTAGTGTCCTCAATCTTCTCCATCATTCCTCTAAAAACTGCTTTTAAAGGAGAAAACCTAAGTCATAATTCATTAGACTTAAATTCTAATTAAAAATTCTAATTTAATGATCTTCATAAAAAGAAGGACATTTCAAATATCTTATAATCAACAGTCCATCCCATGTACATACATCCATGCCTGGAATATACTAAGTGTGGGAAAGACTTGATACAGATCTTTTTAAATCACAGGTGAAACATTTGTACTTTATAATGCACCAACAATCAGTAATATTAACAGATTCCAGAAAATTTAGGAATCTCTGCAATTCTGATAAACTCCAAGCTACTATAGGGCAGAGTAGTCTTTGTAAAATCTAATTCTGATGATTATTTCCTTTGTGAAAATTTTCTCAATGCTAACCTTCAAATCTGAGAAACTTTTCAGACTCCCTTCCTGACATTTCAACTGCAGACACCATGACCTATTCTCCACTCTTGGCATTCTTTATAGCTTAGAATGTTCCAAATGTGTGGAACCAGCATTTCTCAGACTGTGTTATACTTTCCTGCCTCTACGTTTAACATCAGTGTGCTAACTGGTCCTCACTAAGCCCAGTTCTTAGCTGGCTAACTGTTATTTGCACTTTAAGAGTCCTTGTGTCACAAGTCTTCCCATAATCCCACTTGGATTAGATGTTTCTTCTCTCTACTCCATCACAACTTTCTTTTACTTATATGATAACACCTCTAGTATAATAATCTCCTGATAGAGAATAACCACTGTTGTTGCTTGGTGCCTATCTCCTATTTATTTCTTCATTCAAGATGGTCAAGAAATGTGTGAAATTCATTAATGAATCAAACTGGCCACTTGAATCAACATCATTAGGTGCTTTCTTTTAACTGAAAGACCTAGAATACATTCGTATTATAAGTGTCACTGTTTTCACTGGGTACCTATCATCCCCCATCTGTAACTCTGAAGCCTTTCTCTGTACCTACATTGCTTAGGAGCATTTTTATAAATGGAAGGGGAATTGTTTCTACATGTGGCCACCTTCCATATAACTCTCTTACATATATCGTACTTGTTATGGCTTATATTTTGATGTGTCTCCAAAACCTTAGGCAGTATTAGGTGGAGCTTTATCTGGAATTGATTCATGGTGCAAAGCTAGGCTCAGGGTCACTAGGATTATGAGTAGAGTCCTACCCACCCTAGGTAATCTGCATAAAATAAAAGCCTCAGAAAGATGCTGTTGAAGGTCCTCCCCCTTCCCTTGTTGCTTTTGCTGTCTTCTACTGCTGGGAACTGTCACCCTTTTGTCACCCTGTCTTGCAGCCAGCTGATTATGAACTGAAAAATCTATGAACTGTAAGCCAAGTAAACCTTTCCCTCTTTAACTTCAGGTGTCAGGTATTTCATCTCAGTAATGAGAGAAAAGTAACTAACACTTGTAGATTTGCAAACTAGCTTTCAAGGATAAAGTGGCTATTTATTAGAGATAATCTGTCAATAAAGCAGAGACACTGAGCAGTTACTAATGCACCAAACCATCCACCAAAGTTCTCCACTTCAAATTGTAATCATTGATAATAATGGATTTCTAATTGGTAGACTTTTGGTTGAAACTTGAAAAAGTCCAGCTGTCAGAGTACTTTCAAAGCACTGTGTGCATTTGTGTGACTCAGCTGCCCTTTACTGGCTCCCATGAGGCCTCGTGCGAACAGAGACCTATTTGAGTCTTAGCAACGTGGCATTCTCCTAGCTTTGCCACCTAGCCACATGTGTGCTGTGTTAATGTATGTGGAGAAGAA
Source organism: Petromus typicus (assembly GCA_004026965.1). Classification (NCBI taxonomy): domain Eukaryota; kingdom Metazoa; phylum Chordata; class Mammalia; order Rodentia; family Petromuridae; genus Petromus; species Petromus typicus. Next base: position 7,711 of record PVIR01018682.1, on the reverse strand, counting down.
AGGAGAGAGGTTGCCTACCACAAAGACTAAAACCTGAATTTCAAATAAAAGGAAGGAAAACCTGGCTCATTTTTGCTTTAGATGATATTTTACCATTCATTTTTTCCCAGTGGAATTAAAAATAAGACAACAGCCTCTACTAACCCAGCACAATCTGTCAGAAACTGCACTTTTAAAATACATAACTATATAACCTTCACAATCAGCCTAGATAGTGATTCTGTGAAATCTGTTTTAAGGTGAGGAAACTGTGGTCACATAGGAATAAATCAGGAAAAGCTTAAGAAATTTGAGTTTGCTGGGAGTGGTGGCTCACACCTGTAATCACTGCACTCAGGAGGCAGAGGCAGGAGGACTGCTGTGAGTTAGAGGCTCACCTGGGCTACATAGTGAGCTCAGGGCCAGCCTGAACTATGCAAAGTGAGGCCCTGTGCCAAAAGAGAGAGTGAAAAAAAAAAAAAGAAATTTGAGTTCAAGTCTTAGAAACTGCTTTAAATAAGACTACAAGTTCTGTTTGGACCACTTTAATTCTGAACTTCTATCTTGATTAAAAAGCAATTCATGATAATGATGACTTATTTATTTTTGCAGTACCAGAGGATCAAACTCAGGACTTTGTGCTTGCCAGGCAGGCACAGCACCACTGAGCTTCATCCCTGGCCCATGACTAATTTGAGACTCTACTATGCACTATATGTTCTGCATTTATCTAAGTGACGGTTCCAAGACTGAAATTCAAGGCAATCTGCACAAGAGTCTGAGCTCTTTCCCCCAATGTTGAGCCCTTTACACCAGTGTTAAGACTAAGGTGAGACTCAGTCTTGCTCTTCCTAGTTATCATAATAACTGTAGCCTTCCTCAGGGTCTCCAGCCATGGAATTAAAAACTAACTTCTAACTAACATGAGTTCTAGAATGTATGTTATATATTGTGAAATAGAAAACACTCAAAGAGTAATGGAGTGAAGGGGGAAAAATAATGAGATTATAACAAAAAGAAAGGAAACAAAATTTATGTATATGGGAGGTGGGGATGGTAGGGTGGTAGGGTTATGGGAAAAAATGAGAATTAAGTTGTGTCATATACTGGTACAAATTCTCATTGTTGAATGCAATCATGATGTGTATATGTAATGTACCAATAAAGATTTCAATTAAAAAAAAAGTGTTACCTGCAGTCCAAGGACTAAATCTGAGAACGCTAGAGGGGAAAGGCAGTTAAAGAGTCAGCTGCTCTAAATCCTCAGACAAGTCAAGATTCTCAGTCAGCTTTGGAAAGGTGCAGTCTTAGAATACATGAATTGAAGTGAGGAGCACATCTTTTCCAAGATATGCAGAAAACACAACAAAAATGAAGTAATAGAGAGAAGTCTATGTATGGAATTGAAGTATGACTAGTGATGTGTAGAGAACTAGAAAGCAAGATAGAGACTGTGTAGAGAATGATAAAACAGAAGCTCAGGGTCCAGGTGTAGTGTGGGCATGCCTATAATCTCAGCACTCAAGAGGCTGAGACAGGAGGATTGCTATTATTTTAAGGCTATCCTGGGCCATATAGTGAGTTTGAGGCCGACCTGAACTACATACATAGTTTGAGGCCAGCCTGAACGCTGTCTCAAAAAAAACAAAAACAAAACAACAACAGAAGCTTGGGAATTTGAAGTTGTCTAACATATGTAATTGCTTGAGGAAACACAAAGTCTCTTGACTTGAAATCTGTGGCTATTGACAGCCACAGAGAAAGAATGACTTGCTAATTAGAAGTATTTGAAAACTTTTCAGGAAAAAGAATATCTCCAAACAGAGAAACCATTGACAAATTGAAAGAAGTAGTGTGAATATTGTGAAAGAGAAGATATAGAGTGAGAAAGAAATTTCCATAACTCTGTGGGTAACCTTATGTTCTCACATTTGCCTTTGACAGAAAAATACCCTTCACTTCTTGAGTGTTTGAAAGCTCCTGTCCTCTCTGACAGTGCTTGCCACCATGCCTACCCCAGTAACATCACTAAAAACATGTTCTACCTAGGCTTCCTGGAGGGCCGAAAGGACTCTTGCCAGGTGAATTCCTTTGTATTTCTTTAATGTCCAGTCGAATCTCATTATCCTCCATTGTATTTCTTCTCTCTGAAACTTAAAAAAAAAACTGTACAAGTATTTCTAGAACTGATTGTAGACCATGAGTGATAGTTTGGGGGTAAGTTATTTGAGCTCTTGATGATTAGGTTAAGGGTAGAAAGATAGAATATTGTTTGCAAGAAATTTACCCTTTTGAAAAGGTGTAACTGTAGAATTTAACCCTGGTGAAGTCAGTGGAAGGAGTATTACACCTCTCCAGTTCTTACCTTTCCTTGGCCCATAGACGCTCCTAAGAAGGAAGAATGATCAAAAATATAAAATAAATAAAATAAAAAAGGAGAAAGAAAAAGGGCACAGTAAGATAGCAGGAGTTCATATTTCCAAGATTAAAGATGGTACATCAGTAACCTGAAAAAACTAGCCCAAAGAAAATGGAAGAGCTAGATATAAACAAGAACTCTGATTGCCTTTTCCTTTTTGCGCAGGGTGACTCTGGTGGCCCAGTGGTCTGTAATGGACAGCTCCTGGGTGTGGTCTCCTGGGGCTAGGGCTGTGCCGTCAGAGGCAAACCCGGTGTCTACACCAAGGTGTGCAACTACCTGAGCTGGATTCAACAGACCATTGCTTCCAAATAAACACTTTCATCTCTTCATGACCCACCTATTAGTCAACTTCACCTTCTTTCTTTGCCTGAAATAATTATTTAAATAAAAATCATATTTTCTATCCAAACAAACAAACAAACAAAACTAACTTCCTTCCTGAGCCCCACTACTACCTGTTTTCTAATTCTGAATCTCAGCCTACATTTTATCCCACCATGCCTGGCAGATCTGATGCTTTTGGTTGCCTAACTTTGGCTTTCTCATTGCTCTCTGTCCTAAACACGTGACTCCACAACCTCCTATCACCTATCCTCACAGTCCTCTGCTTGCTTGGTTTCTCTTTTCCACATCTAGACCTAGTCATAATACCCGACTCACTCCCTGTGCAGGATGTCTCATTTTTCAGGGTGAAGCCTCAGTTTCTCTGGCTTACCCTTAGCTTTCAAGGTCCAAAGCCCATTTTGGGCAGCCTTGCTCTTTAAGATCCTCACATCACAGCTGGGGATGGCTCAGTGGTAGAACATTTCCCTAGCGTGTACGAGGTCCTGATTTCAATTCCCAGTGCAAATCAATCACTGAATAGTAATCAATGATAGGTCAAGAAATGAAGAAGGTAGACTTCTTTGAAGATCTGATTCAAATATCACTTGGGAAGTGATTGAACTCCCCAAAATATTTTTTATTCTTCTCTTTTGAGGATCATAACAATTTCTGTCATATTTAAGCCAGAATACATTGTACACATTGAATCTTTTCATTCAGGAATCTGGCCCAGAGGGCAGCGAGGTTAAATTGACATTTATGATGCTCGAGGGAACAACAATATGGGAGGTGTCTTGAGATGTAATCCTCTCAGTGACTTGTTCTCCGGGCAAGTTACTAAACTCATCTTCAGAATTTTTTGAGGAAAACACTTCTCATACATAAATGTTAATAACAAAAAGTAAACAATGTTTTCAAGGTTAAAATTAATTGAAATAATTCTAATCTATTAATTCAAAGAGTATAGTTGATGGTGAAGATTGATATGATCAGAGATTTTTTTCTAAGATGTATAATAGTTTACACTGTAAACTTAAACAGTCAAACTATGAAGTCCATGCCATTAAAAGGTTTTATTTCATGTTATTATAGAAAATAAAATGCTAAAGATTCAGTATCAGCAGTGAGTATTGAAATTCAGATAAAATGGGAGTCAAATGCTACTCATAGTAATCAAATGCACAGTGGGCAAGGAGAAATCCATGGATACGTGCATCACAATATTGATCTGTCTGACCTGAGGCACTTATTTGAGACAAAAACGAATTGTCATATCCATGAAGTTAAACACAGTTGCTTGCCACATACTGAAAATACTGTTAGTTTTCAATTACTAATAATAAAAAAGACAGCCTTCTCTGCTACTATCCCCCATAAGTAGCTTATTTTCCTAATCATAATCACCTGAAGCCTGCAATTTAAAAGCCTAATTGTCTGCCTTTCTTTTTATAAGGATTTATAGTAGGCACATCATACTCCGATGAGTAGTATACTGTATCCTTAGTACATGGAAAGCGTACTTCATTGATTGCAAAGAAAAAAAAAAGAGGCCATCTATTTTTCAGACCTGTAGGAAAAGCTATAGATGATCATTTAAAATTATTCAGGTGTACACAACATTATCTTATATCTTTGTATCCACATTTACATGTATGGGGTTTAAAACAAACATTTCTAAGCTCACAGATCCTTCTCGATCCTTCACAAGCTGATTACTTCTCTTATGAGGCGGCTATTTCCACCTACTCTGGCTCTGTTTGGGGATGGTGTCTTCCAATTACCACTTCCTCGAGTTTGTTTGGTTTTGTTTTAACATTTTGAGATTCAGCTCACAGACACTCCATGAATGACTAATTCTCACAGAGGCAGTTTCAAATTCCAGTTTATATGGCATCATCAACAAGCAATGGTAAAATTGCTTGAAAGACCAAGAAAAAGGACTTTGAAGCTTTAGGAGTGGAAATCTAAGGAAAGGTAAATAAATGTTAAATAAAGGCTGGTTGGTAAAAAATTGTTATGTAGGTGCCGCTGGCATAGCCTCCCGTTGATAAGGTTCTGGACTGTCTTCAGCGACTGCAGTTTCTTCTCCTTGGTAGAGTGGGGCAGGATACTCCTCTCAGGCTTTCTAAATCTACGTGCTTGCTTTTAGGCAAATATAGGGCTGATAAAGAACTCTGCTGTGGACATACCTTGAGGACATCCTCAAAAGTGAAATAAATTGGTCACAGATGTGTAATATATCTTTTCTCTGGTATGAGAAAATGAAGTTATAAATGAGTTGTAGTATATATAGTTGATAGTGTGAAATAGAAAATATTTAAAAGGAAAAAGGAAAAAGAATGTGACAGTAATAAAGAAAAAAGGAAACAAAACTTACGTATGTAGGGAGTGGGAGGTTGCAGGGCGGGGAGGGGGAAATGAGAATCAAGTCGCGTCATGTTCTGGTACAAACTCTCAATGTTGAATGCGATGATGATGTGTGTTCATAGTGTACCAATGAAGATTTGAATTTAAAAAAAAAGAAAAGAAAAGAAAACTCTCCTGCACGCCTTGCTTCTTGTGAACAGCTCGACAGTCCTTCACAATTCAGGGGCAGCATATTCTGCACCCCCCCTCAAACGCACGCCTCAACTTCCTAATTGTTACTTTTCCCTTATGGATACTTTTTAGAAAGATAATGTCCCTGGTGTAGGCAAGCCGTCTCAAGCCCTGTGTTAGGGCGCCACCTGTAGGCAGCGCACCCGGCCGGCCTTGTTCTGGGGCCTAGACCTGGTACTCCGTTCTCCCTAAGGCAAAGTGAATAGTCGGTCTGATATGCACAGCCAGGGCCTCCTGCCTCTGGGTGGGCAGCATAGCGCCCTCTGTCGGGCTCAGCTTCCTTTTATTCACCCAAACACGGGTACAAGCAATCATAACACAAGATTCATTTGCTTTCCAGTATCCATTGGTATATACTATGGTAAACAACTTAACCTCAGCTGTTTTCCTTAGACCCTGCAACACGCCATCAACCCTGAGTGCGGCCTCTCTCTACTCACAGAGGAGGCCAATTAAGCCTTAATTCTCCTGTGTTCCGCAACATTAGTTTTACAGTTTTAATGTAACTAACTGAGGCTTGTAGTTGCTACACTTGTATTTCATTTTATAAAACCTTTTACAATTATTTCTGGAATTAACAGACTTCCTTCTTTCCCACTCCCCTTCCTTTCCTTCCAAAGTTCCACTGATTTTGCTGTACCAGCATTCTCAGAGCTGAGCTAGAGAATGGGGGGGGGGGAGGTCCGGCGATACAGATTTCAGGCGCCTCTGCCTCCATGTCCCATTTTGAGCTTGTGACTATCCCTCCACAATGCCCAATGTCTCTAAGGGCAGAGCTCTGAGTTTAACTTCTCCATAAGGTATATATTAGTCTGTTTTCTATTGCTTATAGCACAATACCACAGACTAAGTTTCAATAAAAAGAGGATTATTTCAGCTCACAATTCTGGAGCCACAAGATCAAGGAGCAGAATCTGGTGAAGACTTTTTTGCTCACAGACCCGAGGCAGCACAGGGCATCACATGCTCCTTCTTATCGTGGCATTGAGGATTCCATTATGGGGACTACACTTTAATGATCTGAATCCTTATCACTTTCCAAAGGCCCCATCTCGGAATACCACAGTCAGATTCAATTTCTACCCCCTGATACCTCACAATGGGAATTATATGTCAACACTCAAGCCCTGGGGGACACACTGAAGCCTCCTCCACACTGTGACAGGGTAACATTTCTACTTTTGTCACAGGCCAGGGAGAGGACACGAGATTCATAGCAGTGTTGCTTATGCAGTCTGTCAGTCAAGTCTTCTCTTTTAAGACCTGCATTCCTTTGCAGGCAACTCCTGCTCTTGAGCCTTGCAGGGCTTGTCTGGTTGGACGCCCTCTGCTTCTGAGCTCGCCACACCTCAGTCTAAGACGGCAGACATCTCTGCTGTGTTAGAAAAGTTTCCGCTTACTCAGTTTGTTTTCCCATTTGCACTGTTTCACTGTTTCCTTTCCCATTGTCTTCATTTTAAATGAAAAAGTCCTTCTGTCTTTATTGACAGCTTAGTGGCTTGTGAGAGAAAATGGCAATAAATTCATATGTTCAACTTAGTGTGTGGGGTGGGTGGCTGTGGTACTGGGAGCAAACCTAGGGGCACTTTACCACTGGATGACATTCTCAGCCTTTTTTAGTTTTTTTTTTTTGTTTTTTTTTTTTAGGTTTTTTGAGACAGGGTCTCGCTTTGTGGTTCAGGCTGGCCCTGAGCTCAGCCTCAAACTCACATCACAATCCTCCTGCCTCTGCCTCCCAAGTGCTGGGATTACAGGCGTGAGCCACCACGCCCGGCAGCCTTTTTTAGTTTTTATTTCACTAAATTGCCCAGGATGGCATTGAACTTGTGGTCCTAGTGTCTTAGAAGTAGCTAGCACTAGAGGCATGTACTGCCTTGCCCAAAGACATGTGCTTAATTCACCAAATACAAACAGAATTCCTTATGTAAATAATTTTTATGTTCCTCAAGTTTGTATAAATAAATCTGTCACCTAAATTCCATTTGAATTCAGACCTGGGAGTTTTAAGTGAAAGGGATAGCATCTCATGTTCTCCTACATACTTTTGTGGCCCTAGCCCAAAATGGCAAAAGGAAGGATAAGGAGGATGTTAAGAAGGACAGAAGAGAGAAGCAAGAAAAGGAAGAAGAAAACAGATCATCTTTCTCTCATATGTGGTGAGGTGTCCTGGTGTCTCTGGGTACTAGCTTAATGACAGAACTAAATGATGAGACAAAATAATTTGTCAAGACGTTTTCTTTATGCTGGCTTATGTCCTATTTATGATAGGTTTCTAGACCAAAGTTACATATGCGTTTTTCATATAAGAAAATTAAAAAATAGCCACATGCGCTGGTACACATCTATAATCCTAGTATTCTTTTTTTTTTTTTTTTTTTTTTTTTTTTT